>VYZP01014328.1:8925-19849 GCA_013400635.1 Hypocryptadius cinnamomeus | reverse complement strand
AAGCTTCTTAAAAATGTCACTGCTTCAGTGCTGCTATTTTGCATGCATCTGCATGGGCATTTATACCTGTGTAACAACAGCTTAGGTAGGCAGACTCAAAAAAAAGCTAGGACAGTGGTGTGGCATGCAGATAAAAGCAAGAGGCTATCAGGATTTGAAAAGAAGGAAAGCATTAAGCTTTCCATACCCAGCTATAAACAACACTTAGACTCAGTCTTGAAGTCCTTGCTAAATCCTGCAATGTACTCAACACAGAGAGAAGCAAGGTACTGTGTTATAAATAGGGAACCATGTGCAAAGAACCAAGAAGAAAGGTACTTTACGATTTTCAAATATTTTAAAAGCATCTCTTTCTCCTGCATTTACATTTACTGAACTCTAGTCCTACTACACCTTTCTGAAGGTGGCTATATAGTCCAATCTGAGTCTGTAAGCCACAAAATGTGTGCTAGGAGGCATAAGCCAGATGTTAAGAAAATACAGACCCAAGTTATTATATGGAGGTGAAGATCTGTACAGAACTCTGAGACATCTACTTCCTAGTGATTACATCTGACTTTAAGAAAGAAAGTGGCTTTAACATGTGTAGATGGATACAATGAACTCACTTTCAACTAAAATAATTTCATGTTAGTTTTTACATGTTCAACAGACATGGTAAAATATTCCAGATATCAAAAAAGGCTCATCAGGTGAAAATAGAGAGCTATTTCTCTTTGCCACAAATATATACTATGAGATCTTAGTATACTTATATCTGTCTCAAATGCACTTTAGAGCAGATACCTCCATTTATGTTAGGATCATGATACAATTTCCAGCCTTCCAAAGTTGCAGCTCTCCAGGCCTGACCACATCGTTTGCATAAGCGCTGTGCCTGAAAAATAATGCATTTTCTCAGCAACACACTTCAAGGCAGGAAAACCTCCAGCTTCTTTAAAAATGTGAATATTACTAAAACAGTTAATTTGTGTAGAGATTCTACTATGTGAAAAATAAGCACAGAGGATCTTAAGACTCAAAACAACTGAAAGATTTCAAAGTAAATGTCACCATTTTTTCACTTGCAGTCAGTATTTACAGCAATGTAAGAAATGTGCTACAGCCTCATCTTTGTTAGCTAAACAGCTGTTATGCATCATTCTGGTAAATCTAGTGTAAAGCATAGCCCTTTTCCTTAGATGTTTAATTGCTGTCTTCATGAAGTCATCTACTTTCCCAGTTCACTCAGCCTTCCCAATCCCAACTGAAGCTGCAAATCTCTACTCACATTGCCCTGCAGCAGTATCCTCATGTTCCCATACCATCAGAAAATGAATATATGTACACCATATTGGAACAGAATATGAGCAAGTAGCCATAGCTCTCAGTTAAGGTCTTTGGCATGAGAATCTCAAATCCCCTTTCCTCCCCATTAGTCAAATGTCATTATGTATACACACCTGATAATCCATTGATGATTAGAGACACAATTAGGAAGCTCTTTAAAGCATTCTGTGTGTTTGTCTTGGCAGTATTTAGTATCGAAACACAACAGTGAAAAAATATCGTCAAACAACCCGAACACCCAAAACTACATTTTTTCTGTAACACCTATTCTACACCCAAAATTACTTAACTAGAAGCAAGTTTGATTAAAATGCTAATTTGGCAGTCAGTATTGACAACAAATTGAAAACTGAATCACTTCAAGCCAAATTTAAACAGATGTTTTAGTACACAGCTTATCTGCTTTAACAGTAAGATATTTATGTTTACTTAATTACAACTTACACTACCTCATCTGTCATTCCTGCTCTGATGAGAGTGAAGAGATACTTCAACAACCTTGCATCGTCTTCTTGGTCCAAATCATCAAGTGGCAGTTTCTGTCGAATAGGAGCATCTGGATCCTGCAAGGAAAAAAGTCATCACTCAATCTACACAATAGAGGTCATCACATCTACACAATACCTGTATGTCTCTTCCATTAATGTCCTGCCCTGTTTTATAATTTGGAGTCACTTTTTCATGTTGGCATAACAATCTGTACAACCCGTGTAATATTGAGCACGATACTTCTGTTTTCCCTCTAATTTCTTTTATTCCTCTTCTGTCACTGTTCCCATCAGAAAGAGTCAATGCAATTAATTTACTCCACTGCCTTGTTATTTGCCCCAAATTTTTTATCTTCCAGCTCTTCTCACCTTCAAACATCCCCTGCCCTTCTGTCTATCTGCCTACCAGACTGTTTCTCCTCCTTCACCTTCTATCTGAGGTTTTTCACAACAGCTGCACTTGCTTCTATGTAATCCAAAGAGATTTTCTAAAGCCAATCAATACCTCAGATCACTCCCCAATTGAATTAATCTTCTACGGTTGCTTTGCTGTCACTGAGGCAGCTCATCACCTTGTTCTAATGGACAGCCCTTTCTTTCCTTGACTTCTCTCCTACTAGCTTTTATCATAGAGCTCTTGAAGTACTGCAGTAGGACTTGGTTTCATTGTACTGGTTACTGCATAAAGGCAGCATTCCCTTATCTCCAAGGGCTCCCCAAAGAGTTTTATAAGCTTTTCTGGTTAGGAACATGAGTTTGTTTTAGTCACAATAAAGCCATTACTTTGCCAAACAGATCACAAGTACTGGTGCAGGGCAGTGGGAGTATGGAAGTGATTGCTGAAAGAAAACACAAGTCCACAGTGATCCATGAAAGAATTTTTGAGGTGCTCTGCCTCTCAATTTCTGTAGCAATTTTTAGATACTACAACTAATTTTAGGAAGCACAACTATCTAAGAATTGGTGGCAATCTGTGAAGACAGCATATTTCTCTAGCCCATCTTGAAGCCAAGCCTTATTTTTATTTAATACTTACCAACTCTGTTACCAGAGGACGAGAACTTCCCATGTATGTACTTGACTGTCGCTGCTTCAGGGTGTGTAGTGTATTATCCCTGAAAGCAATGAAATGTTTTACAGAAAAATGACTTTTTAGCAAGCATCTTTGAGTAAGACAAACATTGAAAGATGTATTTTGTTACATAGAGTATGTTTACAGAACAGGTTTGGCTGATATATCAATGGACTCTGCTAGTGTTGTGAAAACATAACATTTCACAAGTATGATATTAGAATTAATGCACATATATTTGATTTCTTTCAAGAGCATCCCTTATTTCAATAATTCATGTATTCAACTATTAACTGACTTCTACATAAGGAGACCTTCCCGTTATCATTACTATAAAGCCAGTCTAGGACAGAAATTTAAGTGAGAATAAACACATAATTTCAAAAGCCTGTATTCACCAGCCAGTAAAAGCAGGTTTACTCTAGGCATCTAGCATAGAAGGGAGTCTTTGGTCCATTCTGCCATCAAACCCATCAGTGATAATAAAGGTGACAATAATGGCTTCTGGAAGGGTCAATGACACAAAGTGGTAAGAACTTAGGCAAAAACTAAAGCCAGACAAAGATTAAATTACAATGGTTTGATGGTTTTTCCTATCATCTTTGCCTCCCAAAAGGCACTAACTGACTTGTGAGATTTACTTCAGTGGATGGGTAAAAAGTCTCAATTTTTACATATAAGGACTTAAAGAAAAGAAGTGAATGAAATGAACAACCTAAAAAGACCACTTCTTTTCAAGAGTGATTCTGTGACTGTGAATTTTATGCATGATGGGAAAATGTATATAACCAAAGAAAGTCTGAACTCACCAATATACTGTTTTTGCATAAAACTCAATATTATCGGAAAAGTCCCCAATTTCATCCTTAGCAATGCTCTCTAGCCAATCCACCACCAGCTGGAATAAAATTAAATTGCATTTTTAAAACAAACATGTAACAAATAATACTATTACTACTTTCCTCTCATCTCTGGATCCACTTGTTATCCAAGCAGCAACCAAAAGGCTGACAGATCCAGAAGACTATTCCACTTGCATTTTAAGTATGCAATATGAAGGTGGTTGGCACTTCATCTCTGTTTCTCAGTGGATACTAGAGTTTAATACAGCACTACCTAACAGCTTATCAATCACCATCAACAGTAACAGATGCTGCAAACGGGAACAGCTCTCAGCCTTTCATCCTCTGCAGAACAGCCTGAAAAATCTTTCTGATCTTCAGCAACTAAGGAGCATCATTTTTATGCATACAATTAATACACACTTGAGTGAATGTTAAAAAAAGGTACTAGAAACGACCCCCAAAAGTGCACAGAGCATTAGTATTATGAACATTTAATCTATTTTCATTCCCATATTAAAAACTTTCCATCATACCTGACTTTGTCGAACAAGTGAATCTTTCTGAAACAAGTTGTCTACAGTCGTTTTCTCACTAGCAGTTAAAGCCTATTTAAGAAAAAGCTGATTATTACTTCATGGAAAATCAATTTCCACAGAACCAGAAATATCAGCTCAAACACATACTAATTCAGAAATTTGCTACAAGTTCAGTATGATGTATTTCCCCTCCCTCTTTTTAAAAAATAAAATATACATTGTTTTATTTGAACATTTACATCCAGTTACACTAAAAGCCACAAAAACGAGACTCAGAATATAATTCACAAATATATGACCACAGAAGGATTCCACACAGTAGACTGATTCCTTGATTGACTGCATATTATCTTAAATCCCATTTGCTACCTTCAGTTAAAAGAAAAAATAACTTTTCAACGTCATACACACATTTAACATCAAAAAGTGTGAAAAACAAAAAAATATCAACCCCAGAGCCCTGATCCTTCTATTGGATCTCCTGCATTAATTTAGCTTTCATTAGACTTGCAATAAAAAGAGAACAGAAGATGTGTTTTCCTAAAAAACACAGGTAGGAGGGAACTGGGTATTTTTGGCACAAGTGTTTAATACTGACAACTTAACAGTGGGAATTGTAGAGGAAGCTATTTTATAACTGAGAAGAAAGATCTGCAATAATAAATTTTACAAAGGCAGAGTCACTTATTGTTTTGTTTTCCTAAGCATATTCTGGCAGCAAAGGCTGGAAGCACTGTATTGACAGAGACAAGATGACTACAGCTCTAACAGGAATGCTAGAAAATTTGGATTTCTCTTCAGGTAAATCAGAATCAGGACTGCAAAGGCTAGACAGCTTGAGACCACATGTTCTTCTTTTAAGCAAAGCAAAATTATCTCTGACCTATGGGAATGTCACAGCTTTTAAAAATAAATAAATAGTTATTTCTAGTGAATTTAGGGTTGCCTTGTGCAGAGCCAGGAGTAGGACTCAATGATCCTTGTGCATCCCTTCCAACTCAGGATATTTAAGGAAATAAAACAAAGAATAGCTTGCAATAATTTTTACACTAGCAATCTCTGTTTAGAACTGAATATTTAGATTTACTTTTCACAATAGATTAAAAAATTTAATAATTGTCTTGATAAAAATCAGTCTCATTTATCACTTTTGAATTTTGAGTGACTGCTGCTTTGAGATTCTAAAAGTAAAATACAAGCATTTAGCCTATATTTTGCTTATTTAGCTTCTTATATCACTTAAAAAACCACCAAGAGTCCATGCTTACAGTGATATCAAATGCAGTTTCATCTTCCAGTGCAGACTGTATTCTGTCTCTAGAAATAAAAATGCAAAACACTAAAGATTAAAACAAAAGCTGAGAAAATTTAGCAAAATGCCTACGTATAAATGATTAAAAAACTTTATGAAAATGTTCTTAAAATGTTAAAAGTTGCAAATGTAATAAGAACACTCCTATTTACAACTTTCATCTTTGTGAATAGATAATGAATAGACATATATCCAAACCTACTTCTATAAACAGCTTTTTAACTTAATAACAACTTAATGAACAGCTAATTAAGATTAATTGCTTGACTCCATATTTATAAACTCCTAAAAAATTTGTCCAAGAAAGTAATCTCAGTACAAAAATGCAGTGGTGTGCTTTTCTAAGGAATTACCTATAAAGTGAGGACAGCAGTCTCCACGTTACCATCTCCTGCTTGAGAAGCCACAAGACACTGGCAGTTTTGGAAAACTTCTGCTGTCCAGGAGTAGCCCGATAAACTATTTTCCCTAATATATTCACCTGGGAGAATTAAATTTATACAGAGTTAATATGGTATTTTTTTCCTAAGCCATTACAGCCATCTTTTTATTATCCTGAATGTTTCCAACAACAGGGTTTGATTACCCATCTCTTCAAATGATGATTTTGTTTATAAAACAATATGATGATTCCGTTTATTTACATATGAGAGAAAAAAAGTACATTTTAATCCATCTTATTAATAAAAACATTTATACATCTGCTAATGTTTATTGTCACTTGACACTTTCAGTGGAACAGCAACCAGATGACAATTTTAGTATTCAGCAAACTACACCATGAGTATTCCTGTGCCAAAGCAGTGTTTGAGGAAATTGACATGGTACTCAATGCTAGTGTTTAGCAACTCATAAGCTGGAAGATTTAAAGTATGTATGTTAAGCACTGTGACTTCACAGCAACACTGCTTGGGGAAGGGAATGTAAAATAAAGTAAATAAAAAAACAAGCAACTACTTACCTGACTGTTACATATATTTTCATACTCATCCACAAGATCAAAAATGGTAGTTGATGTATGCTTCAGAAAGGAATGCAGAAAGTCTGAGTACATGCTCATAGTAGCTAGGACAGATATAAGAAGAAACAGCCATATTAGTGAGGCACAACTTGGTAAAAAAGCTCCCACTGGACTATGAAAACATCATTCTGATGACAAGACATGTCGTTTTTGCAAATTTAAATGAGTACAATGATGATATGAACTATCTCATGAAGTCAGAAGTATTTATCAGCTAAGACAGTAAGATCTACAGAAGCTATGGGCTATGTCAGTTATAAAACCTTTGTTGTAAACACGCCACCTCAAGAATTTCAACAGCAAAGTCATTTGTGTATCTCCACAAAACGAATCCAGTTTGCTTCCTACATCACTAGAGCATCACATTTGTTCCATCAGAACAGGTTCCATAGAAAGCACAAACTCCCAAAACTCCAATAAACTGGAACAGAGTAATCTTCTGAACTTTTAAAAATAGACTGCTTTTGACTAAGAAATACCAGCAAAATAATACAGAAAATTTTAAAAAAGGACACATATATTTACACCCCACAAATCAGAACTGGGATCAATTATTAGTAAAACTTCAGATTGTCTCACCAGCTTCCCCAGGATCATCCTCTCGCAACAAGACAGCACTCATAGTGACATCTTCTGTCATATTGGACGTGTCTGCACTCACAAACATCCCTCTCTGCTGAGGAGAGAGTGCCATTGTCCAGCTACTTTCATCCAACTGAAAGCACAACAAGAACATAATGAAAATAAATTTTTACCTTTTACATGAATGGTATATAAACAGAGAATCCTAAAAAATGAATAGTGAAATAACTGCCTTTATGTAAGGTGCAACTATGCCTTAAAAAGTTACCAGTGTGGCCTGGTTTAGGGCAAATTTAGTCACCCCAGGGCACAGTGAGAGCTCTGTATACACACTGATCAACTAGGCCCCAGAAGCTGATAACTTATGAAGAAACAAATGGCCTGTATCAAATCACAAAAACAACTAAAAAGGAGAATGAATTAAAATGTAGACAAAGAAAAGCACCTTAACTTCTTTTGAGTTAATTTAAAAATAAATGGAGATAAGATACTTCAGAGCCAAAGACATTGCAGTAGAAGATAATCAATGTCATCTAAAAAGTCATAAAAAAGCTTATTCTTTGAAGTGTAAACTTCAACACTCTTGTGAAGCCTAATACTGGAGAATGCTAAAATAAGAAAAATCCCAAAATTTTAACTTGCTAACATAAAACAATTATCTTTGAAGAATTTGTAAACAAGCACAGTCAGGATTTTTGTAGTCATAAACCAATGTTAGGAGGACTAGCTTAACACACACGGTGTATTTGGAAAGTCCTTGTAAACCTCTATTATTCCTGACTGCATCATCTCAAAGAACAACACAGTAATAATTAACACCAGCAGTAAACAGCAACAGCAGTACTAGCAAGCTCGTACCACTCACAGTTTGTCTTTGGAGCAAACAACACAGAAACACTGAACTTGGAGTTTCTTATGTTTCACAGGGACAAAAGAGAAAAAGATGCTCTAACCATCTTACCATTGACAGATTGCCAAAAAGCCCTGAATTTGGTAGGATGAGAGGAGATTTCCCTCCTGTTCCCAGGATGGCAGACATATCTGATGGCTTCATGGAGCTGCGATGTAATGCAGCACCTGAAAGAGAAAGAGGCTTTTCTAAAATGAAAAAGTATTTAAAGCTACTCTGCTCTACCCAGAAATTCCAAAAGAATTTTTTAATAGGGACTCAAGTACTTATGAAGTGCAGACAGAAGCCTGAAAGTAGACTGTATATATGCACCAAATAGGCAACATACCTTCAGTTACTAGAGCTCATTGTAAACACACACGAGCATAAAGAGCAGTACATCTCCACTCATTCTTTCTTGGAAACTGGTCTCCAAATCCTTAAAGCAAAAGGCAGCCCAAAGGTGCGTCAACTAGAAAAGATGGCTCAGGACTTTGTCCACCTTTATATATCTCCAAGGACAGAGACTCCACAGACTATATGGGCAACCGGTTCCAGCATTCAACTACCATTAGAGTAAAAAAGGGGGTCTTTTTTAATGTTTAAACAGAATTCCTTGTATATGCTGTTGTGCCTATTGCCTCTTGACTTTTTCAGGGCACCAAGAAAAACTTGGCTCTTTTTTACTCCCCCCCATCAAATATTTATATATATTTACAAGATCCTCTTTCCCAGGATAAACAATCCCAGCTCTTCACCTACCTATGTCCCAGCTCTCAGTCTCTCCTCATATGTCAGATACTTAACCCACTAACCAACTTTGTGGGCCTTCACTGGATTACAGCACACCCATGTCATTCTTATGGATTGCTATTAATTATTAAGTACAAGCACATAAAATCTTCAACTAAATAGTAAGCAAACAAGCAAGCAGTCTTACCTGGCAGGTGAAGTAATGAATTAGGGGTTCGGGACAGAAACTGGCTTTTGGGTGTCATGTTTCCAATAGTGTCATCCAGGGATGTAAGAACTGATTAATAAACTAGTTAAGAAACACTCTCCTAAACACACTTTTGGATTTATTCTAAATAAATGTGACTACTTGTAAAGGCAAAATATTTTGTCGTAACTCAAATGTTATGAAAATTACACATCTTGTCTTTCAGAGTAAAACAAGAAGTTTCATAAAATGTTTCATCAGAACCTTAAAAGCTGGAGGGTAAAAAGGGACACCACAAAGTGAAGTTCACAAATATGAACACAACAGTTCTGGGACTCCTCACAGCTCAGGTCAAAGAGAATTCTTCTGCCCCATGAGGAGCTGCTTCATGCTACATCAACCACAACAACAAAATCTGAATCTGAATGCATTTTTTAAGTTGTTCCCTCTCTCAGTTCCAGGTGCTCCATTGCTCTACTCTTCTTCTTCCCATCAGTAACCAGGTTCAGTGCTCTAGGTATGATTTACTAAGAAGCAGTTGTATAAAAGTTTCAGTAGCTTGTGCTATTAGCATTCAGAAACACCTTGATCCTTAGGCATAATAAAATCAGGGCAAATATCTCACTAGCCTTATTGCAGATGCAAAACCCAAAAGAACAAGCAAATGTACTGGATTCCCTTGCTGTCACAACCATGAAAATACCACTATCTTAGCTGTGGGTGGGGGGGTTCCTTATCGTAAAAAAGCAGGGGGGAAATTTCTAAGGAAATTTAAATCTATGTTTGTGCACTACTCTTGCTAGGACAGTGGATGGAAAGTTAAGATACACTAGATCATCATAATACTCTGATACTGCAATACCTGCAAATAAGCATAAAACCATAAAGTTAAGATATAATGAAGAAAACTTATTCTTCTTTTCCAAAAGCTCAGAAATGGAGTCAGCTACGGCTCACATAGTGCTCTGGGTGGACAACCACCTGAGGTCATACACCAGGAAAATCAAGGCAGTATTAAAAATATACACACCTGGGGAACACAGCAGTTAAAGACAAAAATACTTTACAGAAAAAGGATACTAGAAACTCTTTTCTGAGAGCCTTGCTTCCGTCCAGGTCTGACCATCTCAGGATCATGGGGGGATGACATGTCTTCGAAACCATTTCTACGAAACAGCAGCACGGACAGACAACAAGCAAGTGAATTCAAGCAGGACATCCAAGATCTTATGGTCATGCCACAGTAACTCCACAACCAAGAAACTTAAAGCTTTAAGTCATCTCCAATCTTACTACTTATGTCCAGCTTCGTCTGCAGAAATCTAGCACTACTTATTAGCTCAGGGAAACGAGCTTGTGTGAAAACGCACATTGTTCCTACTACACCATAACTAACATTTTACTATTAAAAAGAAAGAAAGAAAAAAAGGCTAGTAAAAGAAGCAACAGTAGGAAACTCCAATTTTGAACTGAAAAACTAAGTTGAAAGAATGGCATGATTTCACTACACGATTTTTTCCTCCGGATAACGCATTCACCAGAGCCTGGGACAGCCCACGCGTCTCGCCCAAGGGAAAGCACCCACTCCCAGTTACCCGGAGCAGAGGAGCCGCTCCCGGTGGGCTGTGCAGGCAGCGCGGCCACGCCTCAGCAGGCCTGGCAAAGCCCGGCCCCGCGGCCCCTGAGCAGCTCACGGCTGCCGGTTAATCCAAAGATATACTCGAGAAGCAACAGCCAGACTTAAAGCTCCCGGCTGACAAAACCCCTCCGGTACGCTCAGAAGCCGCCGCAGGCCCGCTGCGTTTCGCAGCCCGCGCTGTGCGCAGCCGCTCCCCGCCGCCGGGGCGGGTCTCACGGCCGGCGCGGCACCGGGCCGGGCTGCCGCCGCCGCCCCTCACCTGTCCATGGCA
>VYZP01014327.1:20049-30285 GCA_013400635.1 Hypocryptadius cinnamomeus | reverse complement strand
TTTCGGTGAAACTGTTTTCTGAAAACACCGGTCCACAGGAGAAGCAGTTCCTGAAAATGCTCTAGTGCCAACAGAAGCTGGTACCAGTTGTCAAACACAGGCAGTCAGTTGTGCCAAACTCCCGAGAAATACAAACACAGTGGAGAGAAGAAAGTAAGTAATCAACATTATTGCAGGCATAACCTCACACCTTCACCTCTGATTAGTTAGAAGCACAGCTTTTAGGCAAGATTGGAGAAGAAAACTGATCATTTTCTGCATGTTTAAAGCACATGCTAAGTAAAAATCTGTATTCTAATGAACAAGATTGACTACACAGAGGCAGACACCTATGGACAGAGGCACTAGAAATTATTGTACCTGGGAAAAAATATAAGTGAAATGGTCTATAAACCCCATTCCTTGTTCTGTGAGGGGATAGGAGACCACACATGTACATTTATATTTAAGGGATCCTTCTCCTGAGCAATTGGAGAAAGACAATTACAGCGGATAATCCAAGTTCACATTTAAAGAAGTGTTAGAAACCAGACATGGCTGTCCAGAGCTAATATATGCAGCAGCATCCACATGTATATTCTTAATGAAGCAACAAGCAAAAGACAGTCCCAAATAAGGCAGGATGGGAAGCAAGGAACTACTTAATCTTGGTATGCAGCTGTGGTACCACCTCCTGCAACACTCAGCAAGCTAAAGGGAGCAGGAAGGAAAGGTATATTCTATATTAGGCTGGCCTCTCTAACATGGAAGAAATTTCTAAATTATTTCCTCAGATGTATCACCACAGCTTCACTCACTGCCAGTGTCCTCCAAGACTTGTTCCTTCCCACTGTCTCTTAACTCCTTTCTCATTGAATAACTAACTTAACCTGAAATGACACGAAACAGCACTGCAATTGTGCTCTGCACTGATCCTTTCCCCTTTGTTCTGTTTCTTATTTAAGTCCCTTTAGACAGAAGATTACATCTTTCCACATAATGCTTTGCATAAAGGTAATATAATATTACCCAGTTCCTGAGTACTATCACAGGAAATACAAATAGCAATATCCAAGATTCTCACCCAATACCCAGTTATGGGCATTTTATTGTCAGAGTTAAGCACTATTGCTTATGATTGTGCTCCACATTATTGTTTCCAAGACACCCAGGTAAAACACAAAAACAAACCAAACAATAAAACCCCAACAAATCAAGTTTCAGTACTGCACTATCCAGCGCATTAAACAAGCTGTTCTGTAGTGCCCCTGAGTTTCTACTGACAACACTGGCAGATACTCCTAGTAAGAGGTTGTCCTCAGACATCCAGTTCAGAAGTGAATGGAGCAAACCAAGTACTGGAGGAAGCAAGAGCTATTTGCCATTTAATAGCTTCTGCACACCCAATCTCGAGGCAAAGGATGAGTCTTCTGCAAACCTAATAGGAATAGTCATGCAAGCTTTATTCACTCCACCCTGAAGGCACTCACAGGGTGAAAACTGGCTCAGCAAGCTTTGCAAATCAAGAAGTGTAGCAAGTATGGGAGGTACAGAGGGTGCAAGAACAACTCTGCTCCTTTTGTATGCTTACACATTAAAAAAAAATGTTGACAGACCCAAGTCCTTTTCTCTGCTGGAACATGATCACTTCCCTCAAGTTTTGTTACTCAAAATTTCTCATAATTGTCCTGCTGTCATTACACTTACACAATTCTGAAAAAGTCTGCCAGAAAACTGTCTTATACACAAGAACTGTTTTGACACCAAAGGTTAGGCAGCAATAGTACTCAGAGACATTTACAACTAGTCTTAGTTCTGCCTTGGTCCCTTGAATTTCATAGCATTTTAAACATTGTTTTACCTTTATCTAAAAGAAATGAGTGGCTGTTTGCTGTGAAATGTATAACTTCTTGCAGAGGTAGGGAGTAAAGATTTGTAAAGCTTTCACCCGAGTTCTTAAGTTTGGCATGGTTTCATTTTTTGTGCTATACACAAAATCCAAGTAGCCTCCTGAGAAAGTAAGTCCACAAAGTACTTTCTAAAGCAAGAAAAACCCAGCCAGTTATTCAGTCTATTATCTCCATGCTCTTTTACAAGATTGTGCTTGCCTTGTCTGCAAGAAATACATAGCCAAGCCCCTACAATCCAGTATGCAGTACACCAGAATATGTAACTAGAAATGACTGGGCAGTAGGAAGTTACCTCCCCTGACAGCTGGGAACAGTAGTGTACATTTCCCATTTGCCTGTAATTTGTTGTTTGATCAAAAGTGATCCATCAAAACAAAAGTTTTTGAAGACTTTAATAACTTCAATGATTGTAGATCAATACCCAGCTTTCTCCTAACTATTTCATATCATAAAAGTTTCCTCTTACTGATCACAACCAGACTACACACATAGATGGAGATGTAAGTACATGAAGGGATGTGCCCAAAAATCATTCTATTCCTCCTCCTACCAGTCTCTAAATGCAGGTCTGTTGAATATCTAGTCAGTACCTTAGCTCCATACTAAAACCTTCCATCCTCCCAAATGCTAATGTACCTGGCACATTATAGTTCTGTGGCAGAAATAATGGAAGATTCATACACCCTCTTTAGCTGTGAGGCCAAGAAGCTGCACTTTCTACAAGAATAAAAAGAGCTTGATCAGATTCTATGCGCTAATCTGCAGCTTCATTTCAACCTACTGGACTTATTTCTGATTTGTTTCTGTGTCCACACCCCAGCATAGCCATACATGAAGGAAGAAGAACTAAACAATTCTGCACACAATTTATGGAACTAGTCTTTAGACTCCACACCTGCTTAAACAATCTTTTTATCCTAAACATCACATACACATCCATGGTCTACAAGGGCAATTAACCTATGCAACTTCTGACACTGAGGAGATTAAGGTGATACATTTCAGCAAGGTGAAGAGAAAGCAAATTATCATATTTGTCAATAAAAGAAAACAAAAATTGTTTTACCCTCTTTGGTCTCTGCATCCTCTGCTCCCACAGTCTCCCACAATAATAGGGGAGAGACAACTGATTTTAGCCATGTTGCATAAACATAGCAAGTTTACAAATAAGAGCCTCAGCAGTTACAAAACAAAATAAGCCACAAAAATAAATGCAAGACCAGAATGAAGTTAGGTTTATATACCTTAAGAAGCATATCTTATCCAGAACCAGGACTCAAGCTGAGTGCATTTGGATAGACTGACTAAACTTCTAGGAACTTGGATAAAATATTATTGGCAATTGCCAAAACTACTCTCAGGCAGCACTAACTCTAACTCCTGACAGTTACCTGACTGTCAGGAAGTCTCCTGACAGTCAGGTAACACAGGGTGGTCTGCCCCCCCTCTCCCAGCAGGCAGGGAATACACAGTCTGTCACCATGCCCTAGCTGACCAGTGACACTCCAGGTAGCTACAGTCATACAACTCCTTCCACAGTGGAAAGGCATACCCCAGACATTCACATAAGGAGAAAACAAGGACAACTCTCTGAAACAGCTGAAGTAGCTCACTGTCTTTAATTTCTCCAGATCATGTCAAAGCATTCCCTAAACAATGTATTAAGTTTTTGACCATAACATTAAGAAGTTTCCATCATCCAGTTTCAATGCACCACAGCATTTATTTCACTTTTCTTCATAAAGATTCAGAATCCTACTCTAAGTGTACTGCTTTCCTTCAGAATATGGGGAGAAATAATTTTTGCCCCTTCATTAGCACACGTTAATCTTAATTTGCAGATAAAGCAGAGCAGAATGGTTAAACATAAAAATCCACCCCCATATTTTATGCCTCCGACAGGCAGGCAATACTAGTTCTGCAGTGAAAGCCCAAAAATTTCTGAAGCCCAGACATCACCTCTTAAGGGCAACCACTCAATGGACACAATAAGCAAGGCAGAAAAAAAGTTATTAAAAACAATAGCAGCAACATCAACCACCAATACCAAAGACAAACATCTCAAATATCCTTATTCCCCCTTAATACCCGACTTCTGCACCACTACTTCAATAGCTCTGTGTCCAAGAATATTTTTGGGATAACGACTGAAGCTTGCAACAAGAGGGGAGACTGCCAGGGAAGAAGGCATGGCCTAATCACAGCTTCAGCTCTCAAGTTCAGACTAGCAAAGAGCCAGACAGGATGGGGTTACAGACCCTTTCAGACTATTCAGAAACCAGTTTTAGACATCCCTATCACTGAAAATGGAAACATACAGCTGACTGTATCTTGGTGCCAGCCAAGCCTCATCCTGTGAGGTGTAGCATGTGTACCTTCTATGAGACTGAATACCACATGTTGCAACAGCATCCCTGTGTTAGAGATTCACTACCAGGTCACACCAAGAATAACTATCTCCTCTCCTGAAAATTAAGGTGGTCTCCCAACATCTGCTCTTGCCTAAAATAAAATAAAAATCTAACTGATGCTATAAAACTCAACACCTAAACTTCAATATTACAATTCACAATTTGAAAAAAAAAATAAAAAAATAGTGCTACTTACACTAAACTGTGAAGTTTAAAGAGAGACAAATATAAAGATGGTAAAGAAAACATACAGAAGTCAAGAAGAAATACAGGATTTTCTCCATGGAAGCATTAATCCTCATATGCTTTTATCTTTATCTTTGTGAGAAAACTAAGTACAGCTCCAAGTCACTCATTAAAGTTATACCACCCCTAAACATGTGTTGCAAGCATTACTCATACACCTCTGTCCTAAAATTCAGCCAAGACTGTAACAGCAGCAGAGACACCATCACTGTTAAAAGGATACATTCTGTCATGGCTGCAACATCGAGTTTGCTAACTTCAGGTGAGCCAGGGCAACACTTCTTGAACTCTTTTCGCAAGTCAAAAAAGGAGTAGAAGCATTCAGGCAGTAAAATATTCTGTAAAAGGAACAGAGTAACCACTGTCAGGGTGAGTTTAACCTGCTTCATGCATAGATACCAAACTTTCTAACAATATCTTTAGAATAGATAGGAAATGCAAACAATCTTTGCTACAGACTGCTCTTCATAGCTCTTCTTAGCCAAGTAAGTATGTTCCTAAGCTTTTTTTCTTAAGCAGCTTTTTCTTTATACTGTTTAATAAGAGAAATGTGCTTTTGTACTGCCAGAGAAACATCTGCCATTATATGTAGCACAGCAAACGCCTCCTATTGCAACATTTATCATCAATTCTTGATTGCAATTTTAACTGTATAAAGCCAGAGGGTAGTCAGTGCAGTTTGTAGAATTAGGCAAATTTTGCCAGACTAGCAGATATTTTAGTTTATAGAAAAGGCTGTTTTCAGAGAATAGTCACACTTCAAATATTTATTTCCAACAAATAAAAAATCTGACTGTGCAGAAGAGGGTTTGACATGGTGCAGAGGTTGTCAGCCTATGCATGGTAACTGCTTTAACTGCAGCATACAAAGCCAGAAGCAAGTTATGCAGCCCACTAGAAGCCAATGAAACCCTTCTTGCCCCACCACTACATCTACCACATGCTTCTAATTTTTTTGGGAGTAGAAAGGAGAAGACATGGAGAAGTCTTGGGGGCAGCTGTTAAAACCAATGCAAACCCTTACTCCTTCAGCTAGCTCTTCACCTCAGACAGAATACTACATATTCCTTTTGACTGTTTGTTGCCTGCAAGGCCATTCTAGACTACAGATAAAGGCTTTCTGGGATTTAACAACTACTTAGCATGTTGGCATTATAACAGATAGCAGCCTATGTGAAAGCACATTTTAGGAGTCCAAAGAACACAGTTTAGGCTCTAAAACAAATTCTGCTTTGAGGACATTAGAGCTTATCTTAGCATATGGATAGGTGTATTAGGCAAACGATACTCTTTAAAGACTTATGAAAATGCAGATGGGCTTGCCAACATTTCCTGCTCTAGTTGTAGCATGACTTTCTTCCTTGATGTGAAATGAAGTTCTGCACTTCATTTATGTTCTTTTGGAATGGCTGATGCCAATTCATTCTCTGGATACCAGGAGTTGCTAGATGGCTTCAGAATGAATATCTTAGAAATAAATATCTTCTCAAGAGCCTAGAGATTTCTGCCTATCTGGATCTTAGTGATCCCACAATCCAATCCCTGCATTAGGATATTCATCAAAAAACTATTACAAGTCTCATAAGCATCTGGTTTACTTAATCTACAGGCAGCACAAAGCAAATTTCAAATGAGCCATTCTTAATAAAACAGCAACAGAAGATTTTGATAACAATTTGATGTCTGTCTGCAACCCTGTTATGATACAGAAAAACAATTCCTGACATGAAACCAACTAAAATTGTAGGATGTGTCCCTTCTTTTACTCACATAATTTAAATGGATAACAAGTTTTACTTTATTAGCCAAGAAGAAAGTCTTTTAAAAACCTGTTTCCACATTTTGTCATGTTTTATGTCATAGAAGACAAGTTACATATATAAGAACTGTACCTTCACTGTGAATAATGCTCACTGTTCCTCTTCTAAGCCTTCAAAGCTATCAACACTTAAAGCACAAACAAGTACTACAACCAAGCTCATTCAGTATCCCTTTTGTAACAGCACAGACCTGCAGCAGTGTCCCTTGAAAGATGGGGCAGGAAATTGATGGGCACAGAAATCAGGTACAATGAGAGGAGCAGAACAGCTCAGTTACAGAGCAAAGCATGTTCATACCAAACCACAAAATGAGGTGTTATTAATATTGAGGCAGTTATTTCAGAACCAGAGAGACTCACATATTGCTGCAACCCTATCACTAACGAAAAGCAGGCAGGACTTCATAACACTGTTAGTGATTTGGCAACTCTGAAGTTATGGAAAACTCCAGACTACAGAACTAATCATCACTCATAGCCTGCCTCACACTCCTGTTCAGCTCCTCACAAACACGAACACCGCCCTTGGAGTGTCAACTCAATACCCAAAGACTGAAAGCTGCTATAACTAGGCATGAATGTAAAATTTCAAAAAACAGTTTATGGTTAAGATGGTTAATTATTTAGCAACAATCCCACATCCCACCTGTCAACTCTGTAAAAGCTACAAGCCCTGTCAATACATTGCTCCTTTTTCAAACATTTAAGAGCCTCTTCCTTCTGATTTAACTTAAAAAGGCATCTCAAGACCACATAAGGACAGGGCACTGTATATGCCTTCCACACCACATTAGCCTCGTAAGCACATTACATACGAGCAATGTTTGTGCTACAGTTGTGTGGAGGTACCCTCATACTAGAGAGAAGTTGATTTGTTTTGCCAGAAATTGTAAAAAGCACATTAAGAGTAAGACTTAAGCTACAACTACATACCTTTTTGGAAGCTTCAGGGTGTAGAACCTGCCTAATGTGCAACTGTCCATCAGTACAGAAACAGAAAGAAGTACCTACACCAATGTTCAGTTCATTGCTCACGGACTGATTAAACTGTTGGCAGGAACAAGAAAAGACATACATGTTACAGAGATCAGAGTGGCACCACTAGGCAGTGTAATCAGTTGGTAACATGTTATTCCTGGGCAGCAGAAACACAGAGCTGGAATTCTTTTTCATATAAGCCTACTCCTTCACTTCTGTAGATTTGTTTCTTACTAGCTAAGCATATGCTAACTTCTATGATAAATCTCTTCACAAGGAAACCATCCCTTTCCCCCTTCTAATGAGATACAGCTACACAGACAGCCCACACCACAGAATGAAATCCTTTTCAAGATTTGCAAGAGCATTGCAATGAGACAAAGCTAATTGCAAAGACCTGAGGCAGTACTGGGGCAGAAGAGCTTTTTAGACAGGGCACTCAAACATGTCAGAAAGAAACAGGCTTTCAGCCCTACCCTCAATGGGAATCACACACACTTGTTAATTTAGAGGCTTCAGTACCATCATCTTCCCAGGACTGATGAGTACAAACCTTAACAGGGGACACCTAAAACTGGCTTCTTCCAACACTGATTAGGGCTCACCCTCAGCTGAAACTCACTCAGGGTCCAGCACGGCAGGAGAGCAGGGTGGGGAAATAGCTAACCCTAACCTTCCTCCCTTGAGGTTCAGTTCTTCCCAAGGCAAATAAAGAAAAGGCAAGGGAGAAAGGCCCACAAATCCCTACACTTATAGGCTTCCTGGCCCAGATGTGTTTGTGGTGCTCCCGCACCAGGCACCACTGCTCTGATGGCGGGGATAAGCAGATGATGATACCACCTCTACCCCACGGGGGAGCTCGCAAAGGAGACCGGCACTTAGCGGCCAGTTATGGGGTGTCACCTGTCTCAATGCCTGCTCCAGCGGTGGAGCCAGTGCCAGGCTCTCCACATCCACTTGGGTGATCTCCTGGCACTCAGCCGTCAGTTCTGTGTGGTCAGGCCGGACCAGCACGTCATGCAGGTGCCCCAGCTCCAGAGAAAGCAGAGGAGGGGGTGAGTCAGCTCTCCGGGCTGAAAGTCCCCACCTGCAGCGCCAGCCCCTACCCTCCACCAGAGCTTGCTCCAGCCTGGGACACCCACTACCAGCCCAGCGCCGAGACCGCCCTGCCCGCATCCAGCATGGCAGGCGCCAACGGGACCAGCAGGTCGGGGTGCTCCCCCGTCGGGTGAAAATACCTCCTTACTCCTCAGGTCGACCACTTTCCACAGGAGCTGGAGCAGCTCTCGCTCGTCTGAGCCCAACCTTGCCCCGTTGGTGCCCGCCGTGGTCACGAAGAGAATCACCAGGTAGTCGGGAGACGCCGTCATCGTGCCACCGGGCCAGCAGAGAGAGTAAAAAGAAGGAAAGGAAGAAGCGGGGAAAAAGAAGAAGCCGGAAACTTTCCTTGCCCCAGGCGCTTCCAAGCGAGACCCAAGCGGCAGAACCCCCAGCTGCAGCCTCACTCCCCAAGGACCTGGCGTAGGGGAGGCTCACGGCTCCCCCTCTTTCCCACCCCCTTTTTCCCGAGGTGGGTGGTAGCTGCTCCCACACTAACTGCACTCCTGGGAAAGGCGCAATGGCTGCGAGCTTTTCTGCGCGGGGCCGCGGCAGCACCTGCCCACCCCCGGCCCACGTGGTGCAGGTAACACACACCTGGCGCCGCCGCCCATTGGCCCCGCCGGGCGGGGACGTGGCAGCGCGGCGGGGGCGGCAGCCGGAGTGCGGGGCCGGGATTGCGGCCGGGACGCCCAGCGCGGGCCGGGATTGCGGAGATGTTGCGAGGGCGCGACGGTGGAGGAGCAGCTCCGAGTTCCTGAGGAGCCTCAGCGTGCCCCGACGGCGGCCTGGACCCTGCCGAGCCGCGCCTTCCGCCGGCGAGGTGCGCTGCACCGGGATGGGATGGTGCAACTCCCCAGCGACGGGGCGGGATCGCCCGGTCCTGCCGGGACATGTCGCAGAGGGCAGTTCTGCTCCTGCCCTGCTCTGGCAGCTCCGTCCCCCGGACGGGAAGGGCACGGGAGATGGCCACGCCGCTCGTAACAGCCCCGGCGGGTCCCCGCTTTGCTCGGGGGCCGGAGGGGCCAGTGTGGAGCCAGGGAGCGCTGTGTCGGCGTGCGGGTCGGCTGCCCCCGGGAGCAGCTCCGAGGGAGACCAGGGGCTCGGGGCGGTAAAGCCTTTTCCTCTGTCGTCCTTAAGGCAGCGGCATCGCAGCTTCTCTACAGTCCTGGCACGGCGGATCAAGTCGTGTGTTAACAGCTGGCTGGTTTGGCTGTCGCAGCCTTCCCTCGATGAGCTGGTGATTTTGGCCCTTTTGACAATCTCTCTTGTTTTATGGTGAAATCTCTATTTTAAAATCTCCTTTTTAAATGCATAATTCTCCAACACAATTTTTTTTCATGACAAATCACAGAGTGCAGAGTAAACAACACTAACTTTCTGCAGGGAAATCCTGTAATATACTTAATTCTTTAGGACCTCAGTTGTTCATTTCCAACTTCATTGAGATGCTGCTTCCTGAAATTTTTACTGAGATCACAGACTCATGGAATATACTGAGTTAGAAGGGTGATGCCATTTGCGTTTTGCCTTTTTTTTTTCTTTTATATGTTCTCTGTGTTCTTCACACATATATTTGTAACTCTGTCACCTATTGAATTAGTAGCTAGTTTTCCCAGTACTTTTCCATGGCCTTTCTCTAAGCAGAAAGACAAAACAAATTCCAGAGCTCTAAGCCCTGGGGGGTGCAAGGCCCCAGTGGTTCTGGTTCTTGGTTCTTCCTGGGAACCAAGGCCGAGAACAACTCTTCGAGATACATTCTCATGGACAAAGTACAACTAGTGCTGAAGGGGGG
>VYZP01014327.1:0-10778 GCA_013400635.1 Hypocryptadius cinnamomeus | reverse complement strand
TTTTTTTTTTTTTTTTAATTGAAAAACCAACAGGTCAACACGGATGGATTGGTTCTTAGGGGGTGGTACAACTGTCTGACTTTGGCAATATACGGCTCAGTTGACAGGGTAATAACTCATGAGAGAGAGTCACCTCCTCCACCACCCCCTCCGCCTCCACCTCCTCAGCAACAGCCTGGATTGAAAAGGAATCCAAAACATGGTGAGTCTTGGGAGAAGACAGATTTTTTTCTTTTACAAATCAGTGTTAGAGTATCCCATCTGAGAAACAAATCCCCAGTTCTTCCACATTTTAGATTACAGTGGCTCTCATTTTTCTTTGTTGTGTCTTTAGTTTCATATTTTCTTCTAGATTTATCTTGAATGGTTTTAAGTAGGGTCTCATCCAGTGCTTTTATGAGAGTGGTTTATTTGATGTATTGCTAGTTACTTTGGATGGTGAAAATGCAGTTTAACTTGTGTGAACTCATTACAATGTATATGACTGGAATATCAAAAAAGTGATTAGAATGGTATTAAAATTATAAGAAAATTTCACAGTTGTAGTTAACTTTGCTTATCTGACTTGTGTAAAATACATTACAGAAGAGTGCTTTGCACTGGTTTTAGAGCAGCCATGAATAGAATCCATGGTCAAGTTTCTGCTTCCATTTTGATTTTAGATTTAAAATTAGAAGTATTGTTCAAAGTATGGCTGGAAGACTGCAAAATTTGAATACTATGTGCAGTAAAAGACAGTTGTAAACCATAAAAACCAGTTGAGTAAAATGTGAACTTTTTTTTTAAAGCAATTCAGATATTATTGATGGAATTACAGTATGAGTAGTGTTAAAACCCAAACTGGCAATTACTCATGTAAGTTTTAAGCAAGTATTACATAAAAAAAATCAATAGTGTTAATAAGCTTGTTTATTGATGTAGTTCTTGTTTACATCAACAATTACTTTGTCAAAAGTGACTTTAGAAAGTTGCCTCATGTAATGCAGAATATAGATAAAATAAAAGCTGGGCAGTGGTGTTCCTCAGTCAAAAGCAGCACTGAAAGCCAAAGATTTTCTGCTTTTATTCCTGTGGTTTCATTAAATGCAAGTTTTTCTTTTCCCAATAAATATAGTTGATGGAGAGAAAGAAGACCAATTCAATGGCAGTCCTCCAAGACCACAGCCCAGGGGACCAAGGACACCTCCAGGCCCTCCTCCTCCTGATGATGATGAGGATGAACCTATGCCAGTGTCAGGTAGAATAAGAAGAGACTGCTTTATTTGCTGCACATCACTGCTTAGAGGATGCAGACTTCTGTGTTCCAGCCCAGTGTGAAGTTTCTTATCTGCTGTTACTTCTGCTGGACAGATTCAGTTTTAGGAAAGGGATTTGGAGAAAAATAGGTTTTGGGTTTGTTAATTTGCATGATTTTTAAAGATAGTAGATTGAGAATGTTGGCTGTTAACCAATACACTGTTGAACATGCTGCTCATGTTTTATATAAGTGTTCTGTTGACTCCGGTATCCATTGTCCTTCCGCATTATTCTGCAGCATCTGCCAAGTTACCCAGTCTCTGTATTGGTTAGAAGTTAGAACTCTGCATATTCATAGTCTTGCTGAACTAAGTGATTGTGTTCAGTCAAATCACAAGAAGATTTTCAAGGTGCTTTTTTTTGCATCTCTGGTGTATGTGATGCAGAAACCTAAACCATATATACTGCCATTAAAGACAATAAAATATTTCTATAAATACATTAGCAAAAAAAAAAAAATTTTTTTAAAAAAAAAAAAAAAAAAAAAAAAAAAAAAAAGAGGGCTGAGGAGAATCTCTTTTATTGGATGCAGGGGGATACCTGGTGACAAAGGATGTGTAAAAGGCTGAGGTAGTGACTTCTTTGTCTCAGTCTTTAGTAGGAAAAGCAGCTATTCTCCAGGTATCCTGGGCTGGAAGACAGATACAGGGAGCTGAATGAACCCTCAGTAATCCAAGAGGGAATGGTCAGACCAAGTGTATGGGGCCAGATGGGATCTACTCATAGGGCCAGTCTTGTTTAATATCTTTGGATTTCAGAAAAGTGCTCTTATTTCTGAAACTTTGTATCTGCTTTTAGTGGTTGGGGAAAAAGAAGATGATGTGGACCATAGGGAGGATTACTTTGAGCCGATTTCTCCTGACCGAACGTCCATTCATCAGGAAAGCCAGTATTCAGATGATGGAGAAGTAGAGGAAGATCAGCCAGAAGAAGGGGAAGATGATGATGACGTGGATGTGGAGGAGGAGGAGGATGAGGATGATGACGATGATGATGATGATCGTACAGTAGAGAGTATTGCTGATGAGGAAGAAGAGGAGGAGGAGGAAGATGATGAAGATGAAGAAGAGGGTGAAGAGGAAGAAGAAGGTGATGGTAAGTTGTAGAGTTTAGAAAAAAATAGAAGTTTATGAAATTTTGATGGCAGTACATTAGTGATGAGTATGTGCAAGGGAACTGAATTTTTTTCCCTTGGTTGTTGCAACATTGCCTTATTTGTGGTCCTGACATCTCTCAAGAGCAGTATCTTGCTGTCGAGTATTTATTCCTTTATAGTAAAACTTTCTATAAATAGAGGAAAATAGATACAGTTTTATAGGTGAGAATGAACATTCAATCTTGTTACGTTTTTTAAAAATGTAGGAAAGTGGTGAAATATTATTTCTTAAGTAAAAACCAAGTGAAGGTGTTTATATAATATATTTAGTTGTCATCTTCTTGTGTTATTTAAAGATCCCACCCATGTCTATGCAAAAATTGCAGGCTAGAAGTTTTTTTATAGGTGCAATCACAGGAAGAAAATTGGACAATATAGTTGTAGTAATGTGTATTCTAGTTAAACTTCTTGCTTTATACATTCTTTTAAATGACTCCGTTATTACATAAAAAACCCCTGTCAGAAGGGGCTTTCACTCATGTCTTCACAGAGAAGGCTTTTTGTATGTTAGTATGTGGTTGTTCTCTAGCCAGTAATATTTGTGTAAATGAATCACTACTTTGTATTTGGAAGATATTCTCTGCATTTATGAACTGGTTTATTCATAACTGATTTGATAACTGAATCTTTCTCTTTTTAGGAGATGATGGCTATGAGCAGATTTCAAGTGATGAAGATGTAATTGCTGATCTAGAACGTGAAACGTTTAAGTATCCAAGCTTTGACATTGAATATACTCCTGAGGATCTGGCATCTGTGCCTCCTGTGACATATGAACCTTTTGAAAAGGAGCTTGGACCGCTTTTATACTTCAGCTGCCCTTACAAGACTGTATTTGAAAATGAAGTTGCTAAAATAAAGGACCAAGACACAGAAAAAGAAAATTCGGGGGCAGTGGAAGGCTCAGTTAAATTAACTGAACTGTTGGAATTATATCAAGAGGAAAGGGGTGCAAAGTGGGTCACGGCATTAGAAGAAATTCCAAGTTTAATAGTTAAAGAACTGAGCTACCTGCTGGTGAAAGACACAAAGCAAGACTATATTACCCAGCTAGTAGACTGGACCCTGCAAGCTTTAAACCTTCAGGTGGCTCTCAAACAGCCCATTGCTTTGAATGTTCGACAGCTCAAAGCTGGGACAAAATTGGTGTCTTCACTAGCAGAATGTGGGACTCAAGGAATAACGGCACTCTTGCAGGCAGGAGTTATTAATGTGTTGTTTGAACTGTTGTTTGCAGATCATGTATCATCGTCCCTTAAACTTAATGCTTTTAAAGCTTTGGATAGTGTCATTAGTATGACTGAGGGAATGGAAATGTTTCTAAGAGGTGGCACAGATGTACATGAAAAAAGTGGTTATCAGAAACTCCTGGAGCTCATACTGTTAGATCAGACTGTGCGAGTTGTTACAGCTGGTTCTGCAATTCTCCAGAAATGTCACTTCTATGAGATTCTGTCAGACATTAAAAAGGTGGTGGATCAGTTAGCAGAGAACACTCCTCCTCTTCCTAATCACACAGAGCCAGAACAGGACCAGGACTTGGCAGGACTTGAAAGAACCAACCAAGAATATGAAAATGATGTGGAGGCTCCTATGGATATGGATCATCTTTTGGAATCTTCTAATATAAGCGAAGGAGAGATGGAAAAACTTGTTAGTCTTCTTGAAGAGATCTTCCATTTGATGGAAACTGCTCCTCATACAATGATTCAGCCCCCTGTGAAATCTTTCCCAACCATGGCACGCATTACGGGCCCTCCAGAAAGGGATGATCCTTACCCTGTCCTGTTTAGGTACAGCAGTTGCAAATTCAGTTTCTAGAGTGTGTTTCCTCCAGCTTGATAGAAATATATTTCAGGGGTGACTTTGTTGAATAACACTTTGCTAGATATTTCACTTCATTCTTTTTTGGAAGATTCTAGATTGTGGATATGAAGTCTTTGAGACTTTGATAAGTTAATGTGCCTGTTATTTTGTTGGCTTTTGATCAACCTAGAATGCACCTAGCCAGAAGTTAACATCTCCTTATTACTGGTAATGTTCTTGCCCTTCAGTTGCATTCATAGATGCTGACCAGTTATGCTAAGTGCTGTCCAGTTTGAAAATGATTGTAAATCTAGAGTGTTTCATTTGTCATCTTGGAACATAACTATGTGTATGGATAAAATAGGTCTGGAGTTCCTCAATTTGGATGTCAAGGTGGCAAGATGCAAACTGGCCTCAGATTCATAAAAAGGTCATGCAGTTGTGTCACTGTGCTCACTTTCACAGCACAAGCAGAGGAGCTGAGGCCTGCCTGCCTTCAGCCAGTTACAACATCTCATGGGTTCTTACTCTGTTAGCAGGTTTCTGTCTAGAAGGTATTTCTCTAAATGCTGACAGATTTCTTTGGTAACAGTGGTGTAGGTCATGGCTGAATATAAGCATCTATGTGCAAAGAGTCTTCAAAAATTACCTGCTGGATATGCTGTAACTGATTTTCTAGCACATTTAAAACATTGAATCTGGCACTGATGAGGATTCAGATGCAGCAAATTTAATAAGATATAGTGTCCTGTTTTGTGTGTCGATACGGTTGAGGGTTTTTTATTGTTTGGGTTTTTTTATGGAGATCAGAATTTTAGGATTTATTTCTTGTAATTATTATAGCAATTACATTTTGTAAGGTTTAAATTTTGTACTACTTCATAATTAGTTATTTCTTGTAGTCCACAGAGCAATAAGTACTGAAGCTAGGAGGTACATAGTTTTATATGAAGTGCTGACAAGTATTTGTAGCATTGCTGATTATTTTCCTGATTTTGGTTTTTTTTTTTTTTTTTCAGATATCTTCATAGTCACCATTTCTTGGAATGCATTACTTTGCTACTGTCTCTTCCAGTGACAGGTGCACATCCAGGTGTGCTTCAGGCTATCCGAGATATATTGCGTTTCCTGGGACAGTCTCAGAAGGGTCTTCTTTTCTTTATTTCTGAGCACGAAGCAACAAACTTGTTGGTTAGAGCACTTTGTCAGTTTTCTGATCCAGATCAAGAGGAAGGTCTGCAATCAGATGGTGCCAACGAGGATACTTTTGCCCTGTGGCTCCTGCATTCAACACAGACGTTACAGTGCATTTCGGAATTGTTCTGCCACTTCCAGCGGTGCACAGCCAGCGAGGAGACTGACCACTCAGATCTGCTGGGAACACTTCACAACCTTTACTTGATCACCTTTAACCCTGTAGGAAGATCTGCTGTGGCTCATGTATTCAGTCTGGAAAAAAATCTCCAAAGTCTTATTACTTTAATGGAGTACTATTCCAAAGAAGCTTTAGGGTAATGTATGCATTTATTTATTTCCTTTATTTTTTAATTTTCAAAGTATCTATATTTTACAAATAATTCAGTAAATCTAAAATAATTTTCTTTTAGATCCTGATGTTTTTATTTGAACCCAAAACAACTTTTAAGTAGAAGCATATAGTACAAAATTGGACCTGTCATTTGTAATCAAGTACTTAATATCCCAAATCTGTGTAGGTCATCAACAAAGTTCTTGTAATATACGTAGGGCAAACGTTTGATTATGTGAAAAAATTAGTAACTAGGCAATTTTTATTCAAGCATAAAATGTTGCCTGTGAAACAAGCAAAAGGTGTGCTTGGGTATGGAGAGTACTGCACACTACTCTGGGGTGAGAATATCTCAATTCTTCAAGTTCTTGTAGATGTTAAATACAGTCATTGTTTTCTCTGCACAGGCAGTTGTACTGCTTTAGGTAGCAGTGATTTTAAAATTATTTGTGAAACAGATAAAGTTACATAAAAATATTTGCATGCCACCTGACTGGATCTCATGGTTTGTTGATGCTGAAATGAATTATGAATGTGTATAATGCAGCAGAAAGTTCACCTACCAAGAAACATAGGAGGAAATTTGATGCCGTTCGTTTGGGGGGGCACTCCTCAGGGAGTCCCTGGAGGAGCCCCCTAAGCTGAGGGTTTGCTGGAAGCAGCAGGCAGGCAAGGAGACTCCACACGGCTTCTGAGGGGGCTGATTAGATGAGGGGTTATTGGGGGTCCCTCCCCCGGGAGCAGCATGGTTACAGAGGGAGAAGGGGGAGGGAGGGAGAGCCTAGGGAGAAAAGGGCCAAGAGAGAGTGTGGTCTCCCTCGCACAGCTTAAGAGGGAGATTCAAAGTGGCCGCAGAATCTGACTTGGGCCACTGGGATTACAGATACACGATACTTCAGGGGAGGGTCACAGCTTGGAATAAACCGTACATTTTCAAGGGGTGAGACAGAGCATATCATTTAACTTAAAATGTAACACCACAGAAATTGTTTGGGTGTCTTTCATTGACAATTATATGGGGCAATCCTTGTCGAAGGTAAAAGTTCTGTAGGTGGATTTTTAGGGGTCAAGTAATGAAAATCTGACAGATATCCAGTTGTGTTAGCTGAGATCTAAAGAAAATCTTTGTTGTTGTTTCAGTGACTCAAAGTCTAAGAAGTCAGTTGCTTATAATTATGCCTGCATCCTTGTTTTGCTGGTGGTACAATCTTCCAGTGATGTTCAAATGCTGGAACAGCACTCAGCACCTCTGCTGAAGCTTTGTAAAGCAGATGAAAATAACACCAAGTTGCAAGGTACAGTATGTGTAATTATCAACTGAATTTGATGTATAGAAGAAATCTTTTATATGTGAATAATTGGTGCTTTACAGTTGTCTGGCTTGGATAATGAAATTACTTTTCCAGTTGCATCTGATTAGTTGAGTCACTGAGATAATGCACTGTTTTTTTTCTGTTAATGAGAGTTAAATGGGAAATATTTATAGTTAATTTTTTTGAAGTAAAATAGCTAGCATGAATTTTGGATAATTACAGGAAGTTTGAAATTATTCAAACTGTGTTGATAATAGGAGAGCAAATTTTTGTAGAAGTGCACTAGCTAGTCAGTGAGCTGAGTCTTATTTTTGTTTACTATTGCTCTTGCTGTGGTTTAACCCCCACTGGACACTGAGTACCACACCACTGTTGCTCACCCCACCACCCAACCCCAGTGGGATGAGGAGGAGAATCAGGGAAAAACCAGTAAAACTCCTGGATTGAGATGAGAAGTTAAATAATGGAAAAAAGTAACATATAATAATACTAATAGTACTAATGATAACAACAGTAACAATTGTAATAAAAAAGAGAGAAGAGATAAAACCCAAGAAAACAAGTGATGCACAGTGCAAGTAGACCTGCTGATCAATGCCCAGCCCATCCCCAAGCAGTGATCATCCCCTTCCAGGCAACTCTCCCAGTGTTCATACTGAACATGGCATCCCATGGTATGGAATATCCCTTTGGACAGTTTGGATCTGTTCTCCTGGCTGTGCTCCCTCCCAGCTTCTTGTGCAGCTCCTCATTCACAGAGCATGAGACACTGGAAATCCTTGACTTAGGGTAAGCACTGACTCAGGGTTAGCAACAACAAAAACATCAGTGTGTTACCAATGTTATTCTCATGCTGAATCCAAAACACAGCACTGAACAACAGCTAGGAGGAAAACAAGCTCTATCCCATCTGGAACCAGGACAGTGATGTAGTCTGACAGAATCTTTACTACTAAATAATCCTGGGACTGTTCTAGGGCACCTAGGCCAGTTGACATGGAATAGTCCATGTTACCCTGTTACGACATCTTTTGATGTCCAAGATGTGTTTTGGTGTCTTCCCATCTCGTGTTGACTTACAGATCATGCCTGGGACACTCAGAGAAGTCCTGCTGGAGACTAATCTGACACCTGAACATTGAGACTCTGATGTCCAAAGTTATGGTCTGCATTGGTTGACCAACTCATGTAGACATACCAATAATTTCTTCCAAAACTTAAATGCACTGAAAGAAATCAGAATTCTTCAAAGTTTTAGTTTAAATCTCTCTGTCATGCTCTTATTTTTGCTCCTCACTTCATCATCAGACTGCTTTGTGAGAACCAGGGCTAGATTATTAAATCAAATCATGAAATCAGTCTGAGTCATCAATTCATATACACTTGATCTTCATGTTTCTATAAATATTTTCAGGAACAATGGTTTTTAAATATTTAAATCTCTTATCCCAGCAACCTGGGACTTTCAGGTTATTCTAGACTAAGAGAGAGACTGATAATCTGTAAGGACTTCTAGCATGAGTGAGTGCAGGGCAGAGATTGGCTCTGTTTGGGCACTTAATAGAAGTTTTGTACTTGGTTTGTAATAACCTATTCTGTGCATTAAGGGGAATGTGATTTGGTTCTTTTCTTTAGCTGACAGTGCCCCTTACTGTCTTTTGTAAAAAATGATTTGATTACAGGTAATGCAGCTAATGAGATGAAAATTGCCTTCAGGTTGACTTGAGCCAAATTTTGTCAGCATGTATAATATACATTGCCTGTCCTGAAGTTCTATTTTTGTTGATGCTTTTCAGCTGGCTACAGCTGCACTATGTGCCTCACAAATTTTGCACTTGGCTTTAGTGCCTATTGTGTAAATTAAGTACATTTTGATTGAAAAAGGTTTTATGGTCATAAATTCACTGACTTAAGTCTTTTTTTTTCCCAGAGCTCAGCAAGTGGCTTGAACCCTTGAAAAATCTTAGATTTGAAATAAATTGTATTCCAAATCTTATTGAATATATCAAACAGGTCAGTAAAATATAGGTAGATGCCATCTTTTGTTTGTGTTCTATAAGCTTAGACCTTTTGTAGTCTGATATTTTGTCTTAGATATGTGCTAACATATTTAAAAATACATACTGTTATCCAAAAGAGATGTTTCTATTAAAGCTTATTATCTAGGCTGGGTCTTGCATTGTTATATTTATTGAAACAAAATGTAAGATAAATATATGATGCAAAGATCTAATTATTTAAATCTTTTAGCTTCCTGTAAATCACAGTGCAAATGTTGATGCTCTTTTTTTTTTGTTTCTGCCTTATTTATGACTGTTTACCAAAAGGTGAAATAATTAAACTTAAATTTTGTGACATACTTACAGTAACTAAATACAGAATTTGAATACTAAGCAAGCAGTATACTCATAAAGTCCTTCCTTGTAATACAGGCTCATGCCTCTTTTCTTTTTCTTTTCCCCTGAAAGAATATTGACAGTTTGATGACTCCAGATGGAGTTGGTCTTCCCACTGCACTTCGTGTTCTCTGTCATATTGCATGTCCACCGCCTATGGTAGAAGGTATGGCTGATGTATTTGTACAGCTTAAAGTACAAATCTTAGTTTTATGAGTCTTCTACTTAAACCTGGCTAAAGTGTAACTGTGATTGCCCAGGAGAAATTAGAAATACAGAAATGTTATTTCTTTTCTGTACAGGTCAACAGAAAGACCTTAAATGGAATCTTGCAGTTATTCAGCTCTTCTCTTCCGAGGGAATGGACACCTTCATCCGGGTGTTGCAGAAGCTGAACAGCATCCTTATTCAGCCTTGGCGACTCCATGTCAACATGGGCACCACGCTGCACAGAGTCACTACGATTTCTATGGCCCGCTGTACTCTGACTCTCCTGAAAACAATGCTGACAGAGCTCCTGAGGGGTGGATCCTTTGAATTCAAGGACATGCGTGTTCCTGCAGCACTTGTTTCTTTACACATGCTCCTCTGCTCTATTCCCCTCTCAGGCCGCTTAGATAGCGATGAACAAAAAATCCAGAATGACATTGTTGATGTCTTACTGACTTTTACACAAGGTGTTAATGAAAAACTTACCATTTCTGAGGAAACTTTAGCGAACAATACTTGGTCTTTAATGCTGAAGGAAGTTCTCTCATCAATTTTAAGAATTCCTGAAGGCTTTTTCTCTGGACTTATACTGCTTTCAGAGTTGTTGCCTCTTCCACTGCCCATGCAGACTACTCAGGTATAACTTAGATGTATTTAAAGAATTTTTATTATTTATATATAATGCTTTGGCCATTTTTGTAGTGGTGGAAAGAACAGCTACGTGAAAGGATGAATTCAAGTTGTAGTAAAGCATTTGGGCTCATACAGATTCTTTGTAGATAAGTCTTTCTCAGCAGAAACAAAATTGGTATTATTTGGAGCATTTTTCTTAAGCTTGCAGTCATATGTTGTTCTTTTGTCTCTTGTGAGATTATCTAGACTCCTGTTCTGTTACTGAAATGACTGTCTCAGAAGCTTTTAATTTAACTCTGGATGCTGAACTTGGTATATTAAGGCTCTTCTTTCTTTTATCATGGGTCTTGAATTTGTGATCTTTAATAAGTAAGCATAAAAGGTGCGTGACAATCCATGCTCCTGAAGGAATACCTAATTTGCTGGCTCATGCCCTGTCA
>VYZP01014322.1:16015-27243 GCA_013400635.1 Hypocryptadius cinnamomeus | reverse complement strand
AAGGCTCTGCCAGCAGTTCCAGGCTTGGTATTGGTAATATGCAAGATGCTGCATTTCTTCTGAGTAAGCTATTACTGTCAATTCCCAAGAAAAAAAAAGTATTGACCAGTGTTGGACTTTCCCAGTGTCATAATGTTCAGCCAACATAAACAGTTCTGATCGAGTCATTATTTGTCTCCTTTCCAAGACAGTTTTCCAACGTATGCTAATTTGTTTAGAGAATAGAATTGGATGGAGGAGGATGCCTATTTAAGCTCAGTATCAGTAATTTTCCCCAGGCAAACAGAAGGAAAATCTTGATAGCAGAAACTTGCAGTGTTTTAAATAGCTCCTATAGAAATACTGGCTCTGGAAGGGATATCAAAAGGCTATTTTTTGGGCTGAAATGAGCTGGTTTTGACCTGGGTTTGGGATCCCAGCAGGGAGTGGGAGAAAGGAGACACATCTTCATGTTCTTCAGTCTGCTTGTTCATTCTTGGGGGAATCTGTCACACCCCTAGGGATGCTCTGATCCCAGCCAGCTGGAACAGTCTTACAACAAGTCCTGCCAGCCCCGACTGTGAGAATGTCCTGAGCCTTTTTCAGCCATGCTCTCAGCCCTCCACTTTTCACAGGGCAAGGAAAAGGTGGCACAGACCCAGCTCTGCTAGTTTTATATTGCACAAAGGCACCTCTGTGAGAGAGGACTCTTGTTTTGGCTGCTTGGGACCATTTTGCTCTGCTTGAACGAGGGGTCTGCCCAAGTTCTTCAATTTTGCTACTGAAAATTTCTTAAACTGTTGAAAAATAACACAATAATAGCATTTAGAGAGCAGGGAGAGAAGAAGGGGGAAAGCAAGTAAACCCTTCTTATCCTGGCTATGATTTAGAGCTGAGGCTCTCTCTGCACATTAGGCAGCACATCCCCACAGGGGTTGTAGAGACAAGTTAGGTGAGGATGAAAGGAAGATCATATCACCAACTTTCTGTACATGCTTCTGTGCAGATCAGATAATCCTGTCATGCTAAAGGATTGCCCCTTCCAAGGGGCTGATTCCACTTGTATGGGGGAAATGTGCACCCAGTGAGGCAGGGATCTCTGCACACCCCCACAACGTGACTGAAGAGGTGCATTAAGGCCCCTAAATGATTCAGTGCCTCCTCCACCTCACAGACATAATCTTTACGCTGCTCTAATTCCAGCACCTACTTGGCCCTCGGCCCAGTGAAAGGCTCAACCTCTTTCCAGACCTCAGACACACATTTACATACACTGCAGCATGTCTGTGTACGTTAGAAAACCTGCTGTATAATTTTAGTGCCTTTCCTTTCAGTGAGGTCATGGAACTATGGGCACCCTGGGAAAAAAAATAAAATGCTAAGTATAAGGAGATGGAGTCAGATTTTTAAAGATACTTACATAGGTGCCAGCTGGTTTTCTAAGCTGCTTTAGCCCCTAATTTCAGCTGACTTCAAACAGCTTTGAAAATCAGACTTTAGTAGCCTGAGTTGATTTTGCTGACTGTGAAATAAATCTCAATTGATTTCTGGAAGTGTGAGTGAGCAAAGAACACCCTCAGCAGCCTTTGACTTTAGATGATGCTCAGTGCCCCAGAAATTAGGTCACTCAGTGCTCAGGAGGATCACTGAAAAATGCAGGCACAGACAGAAGTGGGTAGTGTTTGCTGGGGTGACTTGGGAAAGCAAGAAGTTAGTCCCTGGCCAAATTGGCCAGGACTGTTCCCAGGGGCCAGGTTCTGTCCCATCAGAGTCAATTGGACTTTTTCATTGGCTCCTTGGGGTTAGCAGTTTTGTCCAGGACTGGTTTTGCTGCCAGAAATTGTCAAATCTACTGGGTATTCTTTTTTCTTTCTATTGAAATGCATAACACAGTGATGGGGTACTCAGTTATAACATTTGCAGGGGACAAAGCTGATGCCAAAAAAGCCTCTTTTCCTGCCTATCCCTCATATCTTGTAGAACTAAATTTATTTTTCAAATACAAGATTTCTCATCTTCTGTTTAGTTTCCAAGTCTTAAGGGCTGATAGAACTCAAAACAGCCTGAGAGAACTCGCTGTCTTTATTTTCTTAGATTTGCCGACAACTTATTAAACAGACACAAACCCCACTCTTTAGGCAGACAAGGCAGCCTTTCAAGTCAGTCCAAGATCACAGGTCAACGAAAAGCCAAGAAACAAACTCGGCTAGGCAACAAGGCCTGAAAAACTAAAAATATTGTTACCTCAGAAAATGGAAGCAAACGTAGTCAGGAGGGACCTTTTCTTGAGGCTTTCTTTCCACATACTTCTGTACAAAAAACAGCTACAGGTGCTCCTAGCTTTTGACTGTTTGCACTGGGGAGATGCTTAGTTCAGATTGAACCAGTCTGACTTAAATACCAAAAGCAATCTAGCATAGATCATAGGCCAGATTATTTTGTTTCTCCACAGCCCTCATGTCCCAGGTCTAACATTTATTTTTCTTCCAAGTGTAGAATTCCCCTTAATACATTTTTAATTAGCTCATTCATCCTCTGTGGGGTCGTTACCACCAGTCCACCGCAGAGAAGGAAAGGGAAGGGTCAAGCTGGACAAATACGAATGACTTGGGATGTTCTGCTCATTGTTGAAGGAGTGAGTCACTGTACAGGAGGACACAGACACATCCAAAAGGGCATTCCACAGCCAGTGAACATAATACCAGACAGAGAATATCCTAAACAGTTGAACTTGGCTATGGCCTACCAAGTTCAAATGTGAGCAGAGGTCTCCCCACTCCTAAATTTCCTCCATTGCTGTCTGCAGTGGTAAAGATGCTGCTATTTAAAAACTGCCTCCAACATATATTTTGATTCTATCTACATTTCCAGGTGAAATACTTATGGTTCTGGTTACAAGACAACAAAGGAACTAATGAATGACCATTTTGCAAGGCAATTGCTTGCAGACACATTCTCACAAGTTTTCTCCAGGAAATTGCCACAGAAAATTCAAGCCTTCTGCCTGGTGTAGATCTTGTGGGAGTATTTAATTTTTTAAGAGGTAAGAGGTGGTGGGGTTTTAATTCATACATTTTTCAGTTTCTTTCCAAGCTTTTCAGGCCATTTCCAGCTATCCCACAAGAAAGAGAAGAAAGCCACCATAACAAAGCAGGAAAAAAATAAGCCCACCTCGTTGCTGGAGAAGAGGTACCAGGGCTCAGGTTTCATCTCTCCTCCCTTTGCCCTCTACTACCTCTAGCCTGTCTCCACCCCCAGGGGAAGGAAGGTGGTTCTAGCTGCTCGAGGTAATAAAGTAAGGCCTGGGAGGAAATGTTGTCTTTTGGGAAAAGGCAAAATTGTGTGACTGCATTAAAGTCAACACTATTTATCTTCACCTCTTGTCCTATGGGACGACAAAGGGACACAACTGTTAGACCCAACCCCTCTGTGCAGCTGCAATGCAAAGAGGGCAGGGACTGGTACTTTCAAGTGTCAGACCTTTTGTGACCAACTACTAGTTTATGAGGCTGATGTCAAGCATCTCACTCAATGAAGTCTTTGTCCTAGGTGTATAGGGCAGGACAGTGGAAAAACTACCCTGTCTTATATCCCAGGCTCATCCATCTTCTGCTCACCCGGTTTCTCCATTTTTATTTTTTTTTTAGGCTACCCGTTGCATTGCTAGTAAGGATTCCCCCCTCCCGGGTTAATGTACTGGAAAATTGCTCTGCATGTTTATGTGGAGGTCCCTTCCAACTGAAAGAGAAAAGGAAAGAGGAAAAAAGACTATTTGGAAAGAAGAATATTTTTCCCACTGAACTCACAGGGCAGACCCCAGCTTGTGGGTTCTGACCCTGATTAAGAGAATTTCAATGACCTGCTAGGAGGTTTATTGTGAAGTTTGGCAGAATGCACTTCCGAATGAAATTTTTTATTATTTATAATCACAAAGGTGGATTTGAATGGTCTACATTCCTCTCCTTCATCCATCTACTCACTTCAAGACCCCATCTTTAAACTACCACAGATCACCTAGATCCAGTTTGCTTCAGCTCTCCTCCAGCTCCTGGACCTCAGCCAGGTTCTCTGTTTTGAACCAGTCCCTGTTGTGTTTTCTTGGGTTTTTTTTTTTTCCCTTTTCATACATTTAAAACTGGGTTGCACAATACAAATTTAACTGTTGCTGACTTTGGGCTCAAGGATAGGGCAACACAAATGACAGCACGATATGAGATAACTTGTAGCTGCTGCTGGATAAAAATAGACAAAATATACTCCTACAAACAAAAAGTTTCCAGGGTTGAGGCTTTTTTTAGCTGAAATTAAACTTCACGTGGTCTCTGGGGTTTGAGCTAAGGCTAACTTTGGACAGAAGTGAAATACCACAAATGTCACAAACAGTGTCTGTAAACAAGCTAAAAAACAGCATTCCTATTTTCCCAGGTCCAGAAATGCAGTCACTTGCTGCATGTTCCTGGATACTCACAGTCATGTACTGAACCCCATAAGTGACTGAGATAAAGACAGGTACTAAAAGGACCCTCTTAATGCACGGAAAATGTTCAATGCCCATGGTTAGTGGTCAGGTGCTTTTCTGTTCCCTTTAAATGGGGTAGTATTTTTGTCCCTTGCTCAATGACATAAACATAAGAATAAAATCTTCTATCTAAGTCTGCATCCCTAAAGCTCTGGTTCTGGGCAAAATATTCACAACTGCTTATTTATCCTTATTTCAGCAACAGTGTGTCCTGCTGCCTAAAAACCAACCTCTTTTTAGTTAGTGTGGGGAAAAAAGGAGACTTTTGTAAATAAAAGGCCCATAGAACACCTTTCTCTGGTACCATACAGTTGGAGGAAGGTCTTTCCACTTCTGGGATTATAGTTCATAAAGTCATGTCATTTCTGGTTATTGATTCCCAAAACAGAAATTCAAATACAGCTGTGAGGGGGCATTAAGTCCTCCTGTATACAATAAGGAATTTCCATTCACAGGGTTTTTTGGTCACAAAATCTACCACAGAAGTTCGAGCAAGGCCCTGTCCTTTCTGTCAGATTCTGGTTACATCTTGGCATTTGCTTTTTTCATTACTAAATAAAGATGCAGGCAGGGACCAGGGGCTTTCTCCAGATGTTTATGAATGACAAGTGCACCCAGACCAGAGGGTGGACCGAGCCTCACCTCCCAGAGCAATGGCTTCCACCCTTCCTACTCTCCTTTTTAGGAGCCAAGTGACGTCCAACACCTCGTGACCTCAAACCCTGGCCAAACCGTTGGCATGGTTGACCTGTTTATTTGGGTAGAGCATAAAAGAATTTTGGCAAAACTGACAAACCAGGCTCAGATAAGGGGAAACCTTCAAGTCAAACACAAACATTAATATGAACACCTCTAATCTCCTGGTTTGTCCCTTTCCCTAGGCAAAGGTCAGGAGCATTTGGTCCCCACAGACCCTTAACAAGCAGATGTTACTGTAACATGCCCAGGGAATCAAGCATAAATACGACCCCTGACCCCAGTTGTCAGCTGATCCGCTGAGACTCTTAGAAATATACTCTTAACTTTTATAAATTCCCACTTTTTCCCACCGTCCCACTCCATTCTTTCCCTCCCCTCTCCCTTGTGTCTCCCAGACCCGTAGCTGCTGAGCGGCGCTTGCACAGTTGCTCGTGGCCTGACCCCTCTCTTCACCCGGGTCAAAGGCCTGGGACCCAGGGCAGGGCTCTTTTCTTGCCAAAGGCCAGCTGATGAATCATTCCCAACTTGAAGGGAACAGAGGAGAGGGGAGGAGTTTGTCTCTCAAAAGGCCCTCAAACAACTGTGGCCTATATATCAGCATTTACACTATTCTGACACTCTCAAAAATTCACTTTCCTTTCTGGGAATGGCAACAAAAAGTGAAGGGGGAAGGGATGGAGGAGCTGAGAGGCACTCCCTGGACAGGCTCAGAAAATGCAGAGCCTGGTCCTGATGGCAGGAAAGGGATCTCCCTTTGTCTGGAGGAGGGTGCTAACATGAGCATCCTTCATTTCAAAAAATGTTCCTGTTAAATAGAAAAAAGTGGGAGGAAGGAAAAAGGGGTTTCCAAGGAATGTTTTGCCAAGCTGCACCAGACAGACCAGGTACTGTCAGACAGGGCAGCTTTGTCCAGAGGTGGGAGCTGCCAGTGTTTCTGAGTACTCAGGGGAAAGCCCTTTCTCCTTCCTCTCAAGCCCCATGTGGGGCTCAATGTTTCTCCTGTAACATCCAACCTCTCTTCCTGCCGGATGATCCACTGCAGACCTGCAGAGCTCATCTGCGCAGAACCCTCTGAGTTCCGGACTGTGTCACACTGTCTACCTCAGAGGGACTCTCATTCTAAATGAGCTGCAGGAATCACAAAAACCAAACCCAGACACCTTCCAGCTCCACAGAGACGTTGCTTGGGTTTTCCAGCGTATCCACCCTGGCATGTGTGACTCAGGCCCACGAGCATCTGGAGACCGCAGGCGGAGGGATGCAGAGCGCTCCCAAGGCGATGTTTATTTTTGTTTGATTCCCTTCACCTTCATAAAATGGCAGAGACATTTTTGGCCTCACACCAGGCTTTGATTTGAAGTGGGGATTTCCCTGTGTGGTTCACATTCCCTCTCCGGACACTGTTAAAGAGTAACTGCAGGGGATGACTTTTACCCCTGGCTAACAGGATGCATGGGGCTGTTTCCACAGCACCTTGGCAATGGCTGCCTTCCCAGCTGGCCTTTTGCTCACTTCCACCCAATAATTTGATGGTAACATCACATGAAATAACATGGGTCTTCCTTTGTTAGCACCAAAAATATATAAACTATTAGTTTCCCTATGTCAAAACTGGGTCCTAGCCCAAAGAGAGGGAAGGGGAATCTCCCCACCCCCAGTGCAGTTTAGGGTTTTGCTCAGCCTCATTTTCTACTTCTCACCTTACATACATACCATTATTTTGTCTGCAGCTGTTCTTTTAGAAGCACTTTTTTTGTGCAAGGTGATCACTTTCATAGTTTAGAAATGTTAAAATATCACACAGAGCATTTTCCAGGTCTCTTTCCTGAAGGATTTCAGACGGATGTGTGTCAGCAAATTTCAAATATTCTCCACCACACATTTGATTGCCTCCTGACTGAGTTATGAATATGGTCTTATGGTACTTTCTAAATTAAAATCCTTTGTTTGTCTTTGGTGTCCTTGTTTAGGTGGATGTCATTACAATTTCCCAACTCTTCAGGGTAAAATCTGCCATTTACCCCACTCCCTGAACTGGTTTTAATGGCTTACTGGATATCAATGACAATATGGGGCTTGCTAACAACAGGCCATCAGTTACTGTAAATCTGTCCAAATCATTTTAAGACAGAAGATCAAGACTTCATACATATGACAGAGGGTTTGCCTATTTTATTGATTTATTAAGTTTTGGGGTTTTTTTGGCATACCTGTTTTTTAGGGTTCAAGGATGGATGTGACCTACATGCCTTGGAAAAAGAAAGGTGTTTAAAATTTAAAAATACACATCAGTGTAGCTGGGCAACACATTCTGTAAAATCACATTCTTGATTTAATACTCTATCTAGTGTGGACAAGTAAGAAACATAGGTTTGTTCACGCGAAGACATTGCATCCTGGTTGCAGAAAAGTCAGTGAGAATTTTGCCATTAACTTTAAATGAAACTAAGGCTTCACCTCAAAGCTTTTAATCAAAAAGTGTGAGCTAGCATGTTCAAACAATGCCTTCGGATCCTAGTCAAGGCAAAGTCTAAGACTCTGGCAGGAAGGAAGGCTATTATTCAAAAGCTTTTCATGCAATCTCCTGGTTACAGAGAGATGGCTGCAAGCCCCAGTTCTGACCTCCTGGGCTGCTGGTCATTCACAGTGTTTTCCCTCAGCAATATACAGCCTTTTGGTCCATCCTGCAGTGACCTTGCAATAAAAGAGCACATCTGCATGAACCAGCAGCTCAGTTACTGTCATTATTCCTCCTTGAGACACAAAAAAATCTGTTTCCTGCACCACTTTCCAACTTGGGAAAAATTCAGCAACAAATTTCTTCTCTGTGCCACAAAGGTTGCACTTACTGTGGGTGTCTCCACAAGTACACTTATCTTTATCTGGACTCTCTTGATGTACAAGCCCTGATGGTTATCCTTGAGATGACCCTATTTTGTCCAGATAGGTGCCTGTGCTTATCTGTAAACCATCTAATAAGAATCCCATCATCATGTACTAGGTCAGCAAATGATTTATACTTCAGATCTTCACCACTCATTGTAAATAAAGAAATAAAACAGGCATCTAGGGGAATACAGTAAGTAGACTAAGAGAATATTTGGTCTCAGCATGGTCAAAAATTATTTGTGTGCATAAACATCAAAAAGAGAATGAAAATCTCAGAGTTCAGAGGACTGGAGGTTATTTTATGGTAGTCTGACTTTGAAATCTTAGTAGAAATTAATTTTCTCAAGACTCATTGTCTCTCTAGGGGCATTTTATCACTTTATAAAATCTTCAGATGGTCCAGTAGCATTTGTTTTCCTGGGACTGGTTTAGTCTGTTTCGGGTCCAGCCCATGATGTAATTTCAAAACTGTATACAAGCCCTAATGGAGAGAGAATCCACAAAAGTACCCACAACATTTCCGTACACATAACTCACAATTTAGATCAAGAGAGGAAATGTTTTTTCCATTCTATGTGTAAATATGACATTTTTAAAAAGCTTTCCTATTTCAAGTCAAGACTAAATGTTAAATAGCCAATATTTTTAGATACCAAAATTCCACACATTCACTAAGAAGAGGAATTAATTTTTCTTCTAATTCTGTTTTTTTTTTTTTCACTTTAATTTTCCTTAACTTAACTTACATTGCAAACAAAACAACAGAGTTTGTTCCAGGCAATGGAAGAATTTTCAGAAAGTACTGAAGTAGAGCAGTGTACCAGTTTCATCAACCCTTTTTTTTGAACAATTTGGCATCTCAGGCAAGGAGCACTATTCACTGTGAGAGAGAATATGCTGACAAACCTCCTCTGCTGACAAACCTTGTTTGCCTCCACCACAGATGCATTATTTAGGTTCAGAAATACTTCTGAAAGTACATTTGCTGCTGTGTGCACATCTCTGAATAGGTATGAGCCTGTGGGGAACTCATGAAAAGCAGGTACATATGTCCTGGGTGACCCCGTGTGGCATGGCACAAGGCAGAACGACAGTAAATTGTGGGGGAAAATGTCATTTGTGAGCATGGCCTGATTCTACAGATCTGCTCCTTCAGACAAGGTGGTGGTGTAAGGCACAAGTTTGAGGACTGTGCCCAAGTCAGTGGGCAGAGTGCAGGAGATCCCCTCCATGATTTAAAACAGCTGAGATCCAGATCCTGTGGGCTCTCCCCACATCAGAAGTCAGGCTTTGGAAATCAGAATCTTCCCATCAGTGTAATTTCTTACCATTACATGGTCTCAAACTTGTTTCCTGCTTTTTTCTCTGTTACTTTTTGCAACACAGTCCCTAAGGTCTGTTTTATTTATTTTGCCCAAATCTCATGCCTAAACCATTTTTATTAACTGGAAACCATTAAATTAGATTGAACAAAGCTGCTAAGGAATGACAAATCTTTTCTTCCTACAGATTGAATAACACTTATGGGAAAATAAAAGCTGCATGTAATTCAAGTTTCCAAATTTTTGCAGACTTCTGGAGTTTTCTTCCTCCACATTTACTTACCCTCTTTTAGATTTCTAACCTCAGTCACTAACACACTACACAAATAGCAGGAGTCAAGGTTGAGGGCAGAAGCCTAACAGGTGAAAGGTTGAATAACTTGAAAGTCAGAAAGTGCACTTTTCAAGGAAGAAGTTTAACAGGTTTGGGACTTCTCAAACACTCAGAAGCTGTTGTTCTCTACTTACTTGGCCAGGTCAGTGCTGACATTACAGTTTTGGTGATCACATGCTTTTCTTTCATTGGCTTTCTACACTGTCTGTCTAATTTTGTCCTTGCCCTTGTAAACCTTTACCTTTTACTGAGGCATATCACTCTTCTCATTCCTCCCTTTGCTGTTTGTCCTTCCCTTTTTTTTTTGTTTGTTTTTTGGAGGGTTGAGGTTTTTTCCCTGTTTTTGCTTTTGCCTTTTATACATGTTTGAATGCTAAAAAGTGAGTATTGGGGGTTATTTGGTATCTGCAATACTGGTGCCAATGTTCACCTGTGCTGGGAGAAGCTACACTAAGGCACAGCACACTGAATTTCAAAATCTGTTCTGAGTCCTTGAAAAAAAAATTCCCTTAGCTTCATAATTCAGTTAGTTTTTGGATCTGATGGCAGTAGAAAAAAATAAAGCAAATTTTCTCAGCCTAGATACATTAACTGTGAGAAAACACTATAACTTTCTGTCTAAAAAAGGAGGCTTTTGTTCTCTACATGTTTCTGTCTTTGTTGCTTCTTGTTGTTTCTTTTTATTTGTTAACAAAATGGGAAAAAATATTAATTCCAGCCATAACGAATAGAGGAAGTTATGAATTGTTTCTATATCTATTATAGATACTACATCTAATCTAGTTAATTGTTATGGGTTTTTTTATTCAATGTCATTAATTTTAGGAAATTGCACAAAGAATACCTGGATTCAGATAGAGTTAAGATAATAATAGAGAAAAATCAAAAATAGAGAAAAAGTGAAAATAGAGAAAGTTTCCCAGATGCATGATAGAATTGTGAAAAGCTGGCTCCATATGTATCAGCAGGATTAGGGCAAGTATTTTGTCTCCCAAGACCAGGACTATTTTCTGTTGAAGCCCTTTGCCAGTAAGAAGGGAGTGGTGAAGCAGTAGTGACTGAAGACAGGTAGATCATGAGGCAAGATGGCTTGCAGTAGCTTTTGATTCCAAGATATCCAAGGAAAATTTCCATGTGCAAGCCTCCCTCTTACATTTTTTTTTCCCCTATGGCATGCTCATTGCCTAGCAATCATATTTCAACCCCTGTGAGGAATGGAGACAGTCTGGCATTGCTATCAGAAGCAAATGGTGTTTAGAGCTAATGACCAAATCAAAAATCTCCTACGTGATCTCCAGAGCTTATTCCCAGGAAGAAACTAGCAAAAGACCAAATGGACACATGGGACCAAGCACACGCTGTGCTTGACCCCTGGAAAACTGTCAGGGAACGTCAAATATGAAGAATGCCAAACATCCAGCAGTCACTGGAGCCTCAGCTGGCTTGCAGTGAATGCCCACAGGAATTTCGATGCTGCCTTTGCTAA
>VYZP01014322.1:0-15309 GCA_013400635.1 Hypocryptadius cinnamomeus | reverse complement strand
TTTCGATGCTGCCTTTGCTAAAAAGCCAGTTCTGACCCTGTTGCAGGAGAAGTGGGTCCCTTCCATCTGAAAGGTGGTTGAACTGCTTTGATGAAAGGAGGGCCTCATGGATTGTTGGGATCACTATCCTGTCCTAGGCTGAAGCTCAAGTTGCCATCTGGGAAATCTCAGTGCACTTGAGAAAGATAATTTTTCCCCCCCTTGAATTAAGTGCTGAAGTTTTCTTTTTACAGTAGCTGGAAAGCAAACATTTGCAGAACAAGGAAGCTTCCTTGTGCCACAGAACAACATTACCACAGAGGAACAGCAGATTAAGCTGTGCTTCCTCGTGTTCAGGATATGTACTTTGACCATAGGCCATTCATCATGTGTTCAGCTATTGCTGGTGGTTAGACCACAGACATCCAATTGCTCAGAATTAGCTCCATGACATTCTCTGGTTAAGTCGGTGCACATGGCAAAATACATCATATACTTATGGTTAAACTCTAAATGCCACGCTCAAGAAGTCCTTTCAGCACGAGCTGTCTCCTGCAGTCAGCGAGCCACCAACTTGTCCTCTGAGCATGGCTGTTTCCAGTGTCTTTTTTCCTGGTCTGATAAAATTAGAAATGTAAGTACCTGGAACAAGGAGAGGAGTAGGCTCAGGCCTGATGGAAATGTAAGGGCTGAGAGCTGTGATCATGTTACTGGACAGGCAGCACATGTTGTTTTGACTGAGCCTGGAGTGGAAAGGCCACGTACAGTTAGGATGCCAAAGGGCCACATATATTTCAGCTACCTTTGACCCACCAGCAAAGTCAAAGTTGGGCATTGCAAGTACCAGAAGCATCCTTCAAGGTTTTAGGAAACATCTTCATTACAGTAAAGTCAGATTAATATAAAGCTGTGCTTTATTAACTCTACAAACAAGCACTACTGTGGCCAATGGGGTATCTTCCACATGTGCAGAGAAGGCAGTGCACTCACTTCTGAGCCACGCTGACCCCTTTGCACTGGCTGCAGTTGATTCATGAGTAATAATGCCTCTCATAATAGGGAAACCCTCTTCCTAACATCTCTGTATGAAACCACCCCAAGATGCACTTTGTGCTACAGGAAAACTGGCCTCCAGTCAGATGGTAGACTGAAATTCAGGTTTTCAGTGTAACCACAGTTTGGTGAGGATCTGTGTGTACAATTATAATTTTAAAAACCCACAATGATAATAATATCCCCAGCACCCTGTAGGGAAATTAAATACAGCTCCTAGGATAAACTAAGACTGGAGCAAAAAGAAAAGGAGAGCACAAGAACTACACTTTAGGTAGTGTACACTTTAGGTTTCACATTCAGTTGATCCTAAAGACCTGATTCAGCTCTGGTAAAGGGAACTACAGGCACCCAAAAAAAATTGTCCAAAAAGGGTTGTTTTGTTTTGTTTGTTTGTTTGTTTTAATTTCCTAAACAGCTAAAATTATCCCTTATGCTGCAAAGAGTCAAGAAAAGCCATATACATGTATTTTCAATTTCACCCAAGTATAAATATTCATTGAACTGTCTTCTTTCTGTTAAGTGAAATTGCCTCACAAAATTCCCTTACTTTCACAACACTAATTGTAAGTAATTACTTGTGCTGTTCCTTTAAGAATAAGAACATTATCAGCCAGCCCACCTCAGGGAATAAATATGCATCTCACTTTGATGAAATTTGCACACAATACAGGTCAGGTAGTTAATGAAGCCATAAACCATAATATGTCTGAGGCACTAAACATCACCTTATTCATTTGGCCTTGGTGTTTAAGAGAGCAAGAGATGTTTATTGCCATGAGACACCCTCCTCGCCTTTAGGATCACCATTCATAGCCAGCTCTTTGTAAATAAACATATAACCTTTGCAATGGTAATTTAAGACTGTGCAGTAAAGAAGATGCAGTGAGTGCATGGAGAGTGGAAGAGAAGATAAAAAACCTCATGAATAAAGTCGAAGGCTGCAGGCTAAGGTGTTTATTAAGTCCCAAGCTGTTTTTTTCCTCCACTTTTCCTCTCTACTGAAATAAAAACAATGATTGCTATGATGCTCTAAAATTAGAGCACATTTGTTGTTTTTGAAAGCGGCTAACAACTGAACTTCAACTGTGCAAAAGCATAATAGGTGTAGAAAATAGATCTGCCCCAGGCCTAGCCTCTTCTGTTGTGTAATCAGCCAGTAAGAAAGCAGGAGATCGGACCAGATAATGTCAGTTTTCCACTTCAGAGTGGCAAAGGTATAAAAGGTATACATTAAAATGCATCAATGAAATGCTGCAGTCCATCAGACTGACTTCCTGGGACAGAGAGAGTTCACTTTCCAGCCACGGAGCCATGTCTTTAGCATGTGTCACAAAGAAACACCTCTGCACTAAAATGAATAAAACCCTGAATCATAAAAGGGCTTTGCATTTCAGCCTCAGGACGTCAAAGTGTTTTGCAAGGAGGCATGAATTAAACCTCCCAATGTCCTGAAAGGTAGTGAAAGAAGATAACCCTGTCTGGTTTATGGTAAGGAAACCAACACATGGGGCCCTGACCAGGGGCACGTAGCAAGTGTGACAGAGATATAAGATCTGATCTCTGCTCCTGTGCTTACTCCTTCTTTTTCTTACTCTGAAAAATGCTGTAATAGTTTTCTTTAAAATTCTCATAATTCTCATTAATCACTCTCCACTACTTTTACAGCAGAAAACTCATCATGCTCATATGTCAGAGAGATTCAAAAAGTACTGCAAATCGTCTGTTTTACCACCAAATCATGATGAAATCACGTCTCTGGGTCTTGCTAAGAAGCCTGTAAAGAACATGGGTGATCCTTTAACTCACAAACAGCACAAATGCACACCCCATCACTGCCTTGCCTCAAACAGTGTGTGCAAACACAGCCATGAACAGTTTTGTCTCTTAATTACGTATTGCTCTCTGTGAGGGAAACACTTTTTGATCATGGAGATGTTCAGCACTGTGATAGTGTGAATTCTTTGGTGCAATCAACTCGTTGAATCACAGCAGCTTTCAAGCAAACTATTTCACCCAATTAATTTATTTGTGACAGCTTCAAGAAGTCTCAAGGCTGATCTACTTGTCCGTGCTCGGCAAAGGACCCTAAAAAAAGGATCCTTGAGAAACAGCCAATGGCAAATATCAGGAATAGGATATGATCCCTATCCCCTTCGTCAATGTACACTGTGCTCAGCAAGGTCTATCATTGTCACTTCAACAGCTCATGAACCAGAGAGTGCCACACCATGGGACAAGTGATTTACGCAGAAAAATCAATTACTAGTTTGCATTGGGATCACAGAGTAAATAGCTGAGGTATTCTGGTGAATATCATCTCATCCTTTCCAAATATTCACATGGTTTGGTACATCCAGAGGAGTCCCACACCCTGTTGCATCCAGAGCAGCCAGTGCCTGTGGGCTAGAGCATGAACCCACCCTGCTGGGACTGGCTGCTAACAAGGAAAGTGGATAGATCCAATAATAAATATGCTATAATGACATAATAAAAGTTTGGGAAATTGCAGGAGTCATGTTTCTCATTCAGAAGCAAACTTAAAATAAACTTGAAAGCCTGCAAACATCACAATTTTTGTCTGATGAAAAAGTCCCGACTGAACAGCCCAGTGAAATGACTTTGCAGGAGTATATGAAAGACACCACAGGCAAATTGAGATACAAAGTTTGAGTTTTTGATCCCAGAGAGAGAGAATAATGTGTCCCTCCATTTATCCATGAACTCTGCAGCTGGCAGGGGCTGAGTTCTGTTAGTAATTACTGTGAACAGATGAGGGAAGATTTTTTTTCCCCGCTTTTATTTTGACCTGTAGTTAAAGAAAATTTGCTTGTTTTATTTTAGGTTTAAAAATGATGAGGCAGCATCAACCTGTGTTTCACCCCAGAGCTGTTGATTTTCCCCTGTCTTCCCTCCTCCCTTCCTTTCTTCCTCCCCTCCACCCCCCAGCATCTTAATTTATTTCAGACTATGAGTGTGCAGATTCCCAATTTAGTGGGAACAGTTTGCTGCCAAGGCCCTTCAGGGGCTTTCTCTGCAGTTTATTTTCTTAACTACAAGCTTCAGGTTGTTTTGTGTGTGCGAGTGGTGGGGAAGGAAGGAGGGGACTGCATTCCTTCCTCCAAATTTACAACATGAAAAGTTTGGATTTGCTTTTAGCCAAGTTTTGTCCTTCCTTGTCCTGCTCTGTATTTTGTTTTTCTCTTCCTTCAGCAAACACCCAGCTGGCAGCTTCAGTGACTCACAGAGGAAAAGTATTAGACACATTTCTTGCTGAAATGATTATTTGCCTCTTCTCCTTCTTTTTCCCTGTGTGAAATAACTGCTCACAGAAGGGTGACAGGGACAACCCTGGGCTCATGCCTACTTTTGCACAGCTGCAGTGGGAATATATTTTTGGGAAGAGTTCCCTTCCTCTTCAAAGTGGGATACCACAAGAGCCCTGCCTGAATCCATAGTAGGTGGGACCAGAGGTATACCTAAAAAAGCACTCTGGAACTGCTCAAACAATTTTGATTTTGGCAGCAAAACTAGCAAAATCTCAGTTTTCTTGAGCACCTGATGTGCCACCAAACTGTTGAACCTACTGACCTTCCTTTTTCCTAATGGGAATTTTTGTCAGGGCTAAAAATGATGATGAATTAACCAGTCAGCCGGAATATCTGAACCACACGACTGGGACAAGGGGTGGCCCAGGCAAAGACCCCAAGTGGCCAGGTGGTCCCCAGAGTGTCCCATGGCAGTGTCCCATGCTGCCAGAGCCTGGCCAGCAGTGGTGGCACCCACCATGATCACCCCATCAGCCCCAAGGATTTCCCGGGTGGAAACACAAGAGGCCTTGCCTCGCTCCAAGTTTTATAAGATGTTGGTTGCTGTTCAAATGGGAGTAAAGCCAAAAGGATAGCAAAAACCAAACCTGTTTCCTGCAAACTGGGAAGCCTGTGTTGTAGCAGCCTGCTGCCTTCCAGCCACAGGACAGCCCTGGAGAGGGACAAAAGGTCCCCTTGGGTGATGGTCCCTGCTCAGAGGAGTTGTTCCCCACTCCAGTGAGCAAAGGAGAAAGTTCACACAGCGTTTTCTCTTTGCATCATCTTCTCCAGAGCCCACCCCAACAGGAATTATTGGATTTGCTCTGTTTCTGGGACCTCCAGAGACACACCCCTTCCAGAAGGGTCCATGGAAAAGGTGAAAAGTGAAGGAGCCTGTCACAATAACTGATAGAGCTCCAATGCCATAAGCGTGTCAAACACTCAACCCATACCCTGATCAATCCTTAGAGGAATACACATATATAATTTCAAGCTCTTGAACAATTAGAAATGAAGAGTAAGCACAGGAAACCCCAGCATATTATCAACAGTCATTGCGCAATAATAATAGAAGGCTCATTTCATGGAGGAAATTATTTAATCCAAACTATTCACTCAACTCTAAACACAGGACAGCAATACAAGATGAATATGGAAGTAGCTTTATTTCCACAAAAAAAAAAAAAAATCCCAAGCAGGTTTTCTTTAGGGAAAGCAAAGTTTCCCTCCCATTAGCCCACTTCCTGCAATTCCACAGTGTGATTGTGTGTTGGGAATATACCCAAATTTATTTTTATGTAGATTACTGTGGTCTCACGTTTCTTTAATACAGTTTCCTAGCTGATTTCCTTTGCCCATGTTAACTCCAAATTGTTTAACATATGCCTCACAACCAGCCATTGTCAGGCTCAGGTTAGCTTAGGGACTCTTCTTTTTCTGGCTCATAGTAGAGGGGACTAGGAGGTAGAGGTTTTTTCAGGAACTTTTCTTCATGCTGTTTCAACTGATGAGCTTTAAAGCTATATATTTTCCACATTCACAGAGATTCCCACACATGGAAGTTTTTTACTTGTCCCTTTCCTCCCTTTATTTAGTTACCACCTGCTGTTGTCCTGTGCTTCAGGTGATTGCAAGGGATCTGCTTTATTTTTTCATGGTTACAAATAAAGAGTTAAACATAAAAAGGGTTTTTACAGGGCTGATCCAGAAGACATGAGAGGGACTTTCAGGAACCGGTCACTGTGCTGGTCCAAGCCATTCCTGGAGGAAGCTCCTACATTGCAAAGGATCATGTGAGGAGTGGGAGAAGTGAACACAAACAACAGTGAGATGTGTCTCTATGACAAACCACCTCTCCTTCAAGCCCAACATCATCACCTTTCTCAGACTAAGTCCGCCACAGGACTATGGCAATAGGTCCTATGTGATTTGCTCTCCATCACCTCAGGGGAAGAGCAAAAACAGAGGCAGTGGAAGAAGAGACAGACAGCAGATCACACTGAGAAAGGGAAAATTCTAGCCCAGAAGAATGGGGGGATCAGATCAAAAAGAGGGAAAAAAGAAAAAAACAACCCTCATGTGCCATCTGCAAGTCCTTTGTGGTCAAGTCATGGAACAGTGGGACACAAAACAGGAGATGAGAGAAAGAGATATTTCTGCATTTGTTCCCCTCCTTCTAGCACAATGTATATTGGATCAGTTCACCCAGTTTTTCTAACTCAGGGAACAGATGGTGTCATATTTGAATATAAAATGAGTTTTCATTTGCTTTGCCATAAAAAAAAAAAAAATAACGCAAACAAACAAGAAAAAAAAAGAGCTCACCCAAAAATGATGCTATAGGTTTTTTTACAGACCTGTGGTCTCAGTTACAAGCTAAGCTTATTTCAGTTCCCGGATCTAATTTGTGGTCTATTATGGTCCTTTTATGCCTGCAGATGTACAAAATGAAAAAAAGTCCCTTCTACAAATGGAAATACTTTTCTACTTAGACAATGTTCATGTTTTGGGGAAAAGTGAAAAACTGTTTAACCACATTTGGCAGCAAAATTCCAACTGTACAGGCACATAGTTTGCTGTTGTTGGTCTGTGCTGTGTAGCTTTGAATTCAATTAGAATTCAAACCCACTCCTTTTTTAAGTTTCTGTTATGTTACTGGAAACAGCTTCCGAAATGTATACTTTTCTCATGGTTCCCCTTGTTAGGACCTGTGAGAAGGAGTAAGAAAACACAAGAGAGAACCTCTTCCTATGGCAATCCCAAGACAAAGATGAAGAAACCAGATTAAACGACACAGGATTTATGAGATGGATGTCTGTGGCTTCTGTTCTTCATTTCTAAGGCATGAGTCTCATCCCTGCAGATTAAACCCTTCAGTTGTATGCCAGTGAGACTTCCTAATGTCGTCATGGGAATCAGTGGAGTTAGACAGTCATAAAAGTAAGCTCATGTACCAGCAGAGGAAGCCAACAGGTCAGATGAACAATCAAGACCTTTTTCTGAGTCTATCTACAGTCTTTCACTTGCATCACTTTTCCCTTGCTATGATGCTTATAAAAGTTTTGGGCTGCTTGCAGGTGCCAAAATATTCTCAGAATAAATTTGCACTGAATTTGAGACAAGCTGACTGAAGACCTCTCCTGAGTCCCTTATTTTCTCAAATTCCACAATTATGATGTTATTGCAAGTAGAGCATTTTTTTTCCTCTTTAATTTACACTCTGCTGGCTTACATATTACCCTCCAGCACATCTATAAAAGACCTTGGCTGCCGAGGTGGGGCAGGAATTGAGTGGTTTAGGATTTGGTAAAAGGATTAAGGAGTCTTTCATTTCTAGGTCACTAGTTCAAGACTGTCATGACTGTAGGCTGTCTACTGACCTGTGTTAAATATATTGGTGGATGTCGCTTGTTCCCTATCAAAAAATCACCACCACATTTGGCATTGATTTGACTTTATAACAGAGTAGGTTTGGTATGCATTAATCAGAAATGGGAGCATGTTGGAAAGCTCAGATCAGGATGTGAAATCTCCCAAGGTTTGAGAATGGATGTGTTTGGAGTTCTGGTTTGACTTCTCCAAGTGAAAAGTCAAGCAGTGAAATGTGGGTTTCAAATTGTCTAGTAATTTAGAGTTGTTAAGAACCAAGTCCTACTTTTAATTTTAGCTCTGCTGTTTTCTTATGAAAAGCAGTTTCTTTCCCTACTTCCCACCTGTCAAACTGCAGAAAAGCTCACAGTAAAATACCTTTTTTCTTATTTAGCTTCCAGAGATCCCTGAAGACAGAAAGAAAGGAAAACACAGAAATTAGGAGATTATTAATCTCTCAGTGGTAAAAGGGAACCATTATTACTTCTGGTACATTTTGGCTAAATATTGGAAGAAATGCTGGAAGTTTGAAGCTTTAAGTTCATCCAAATTAAAAAAAAATAACTGTATTCCCAAACAAATTCAAATATTAGACTTTCAAAAAGGTTTTCTGCAACGCCTTAGAGGGGAAGGTCCCCTACTTTCTCTTTTTCTCATACAGCCTCACACTCTTCAACAGGCTCTTTGACCTTAATGGGATGCTATTTGCTGATTTGGAGTCTCAGTCCCAGCAGTGAGTTCATAATAAGAGTCAGCTGAAGAAAGGCTCTTTCCCTACCTTCCAACAATTGCACATTTTAAAGCATCAAGCTATACATTGCTTCTGCCAGCTCTCAGAAAGATGTCAAATTGAGTAAAAATTCAAAAAGCAGAAAGCTCCTTGAAAATAAACTCAGATAAAGTGTTAAAATGCAGCGTTATCCCTGGTTGGGAGGCAGCTTTCATAAACAGCACCAAAAAACAATTCAATTAGAAGATAAATTCAACCTGGAAACAGCAGGAGAAGTTATGCTGGACATAAATCTGCTTATGATACTTTTAATTAAAACTGGATGTGATGCAGGGCTCAACATGACATTTCCTTCATTCCCGTTCATTATTGGGATTGCATTTGTGTATTCTGCTCCGTTGTAGGCCTGCACCATCAAGTCCAAGGGAGTTCAGATACAGTTAGCCCAAAACAAAGGCTTAAAGGAGGTAGGCAAGCAGAAAACACTGGGTGAAGGGGAAATAAAAAGAAAGGGGGAAAAAAAAAAGAAGGAGATTCCCAGTTGCTTTTGTAAGTGCCTCTCGCAGCCTCCAGGATGCTGTGGTAACCACATGTTCCATACCTGACCATATTTTGGTTTGGGACCTATTAGCTCTGAGGAATTTTCTTCTTTGAAGTTTGAGATTAAGCATAGGCCTGGTTTTGCTGCTTTGCCTGAACTACTGCCTCGCCCCATAGTGTTTCTGGGTGCTGTCAATAGATCTTTCTTTTTCCTTAATCTCCTCTTGTGACTAGGTGTGTCCAGAAGTTGAGTTTGCTCCTTTTCCCTCGTCTCTTCGTGGGCTTCAGCCCTCGGGGGACATAACCAGCCTCTGTTCTTACCCTTGAGCTCAGAGAGAAATCCCAAGAGGTGGCAGAGCCTCTCTGCCTGTAGGATGCTGGATGACCATCAGCCCTTAACCAGCACACTGTCTTCCCTCTTGAATATCTTACCATGTGTCTAGTATAAGTTGTTTATCAAACCAACAGCAGCAGAAGGAAGAAAATTGCTTTCTGGTGTTGTAGGGGCACAGATTTCTACCTGTTTTCTCTACTGTGAGAGCATCAAAGGTTCAGCCATTTTCCAAGTGATGAAGAAACCAAAACCATCCACTCTTTCCCTTCTTTAGACATGCTTGACTCCAGGTTTACTAACAGTGAGTATGCTACACTGATGTGAGGGAAAGAAAGTAGGGGTTCAGAGATGCATCCTCATTCCTGAGTTGAATGCTTCAATCTACACCTTTCCCAGATCTGCTTCTTCAGAAATCATGGCCAGCATTTTCCTTGCCAGCTAGAGAAAGCTTAATTTTCAGCTTCAACAAATTAATATTCTCCATGGAATTGGTTTAGCAAGGAAAATTCCCATTCCACCTAATTATAACTGCAGAAGTAATAGTCATGTGGATAGCTACAATATTTTACATAGCCCTGGTTCTTTGTTTTCTAAGGTGAGGAAGTTTGGTGCTGCACCTAGTTTTGCCTGCCTGATCTACCAGGATCTGTACCCCAGCAGTGGCACATCTTGGCCTGGCTGAGGCTTTGCCCTGATGGAAAGGAATGTAGGAATTCAGCAAACTGGATGGAGATATTTGCAGGTGATTGGGGAATGGGAAATTTATCTGTTTTCTCAAAGAATTTGCTGACAGGCCAAGTATTTCAGGGTTGTGTGGACTGGAGAGAAGGGAAGAAACATTTGACTGTTTATGGAAAGCCTATTTCCCTTGTCTGGGATGTCTGTGCTTCAAGAAATGGTATCATCACAGGCTGGGGATATCTGCTTACAACTTTTGAAGGAGATCTTTAGTCATAATCTATCAAAGCTTTAAATGAACATGAAACCAAGGAGACAAAATGAATAACTCACCCTAATGGAACAGCAGACGGTAAGATCTCACAGCACATCATGGTAGTGTTCCAGCATCCACTATATAATGTTTCTCTTCCTGAGTGAGAATAGTGCTCATTCTTGTTGTTTAATGTCTACAAGGTCTAGTAGAGACTAAATCATGATAAGAACCACAGACGTTTTGGAAAGCCTGAAATTGGATAAGTGTCAGTCACTATCACCTCCATCAACCTTAACTTCCTTAGTCACAATGCAAACAGCTCTACGTAGTTTTATTTCATCATTTACTGAGACGGGGGAAAAAAATATATCCTAAACACTTCTGGACAGCAGCTGTGGGTGGAAAATATATAGGATGGCGAAGCTTGTGAAGTGTGCAAGAAAAATAGTGCTAGTTAAACATGCCTGAAGATTGGGAATCCCAGGGCGGTCATGTGCTTCGGCTCAGAAAAGGGAGGGATGCTGCATTTCACAACAGAAAGTCTTAAAAATAAAATAAAATAAAAATAATTGCTTTGGGGACCCAAGTTAAAATGCAGGTGTTTTGAAGGGAACATAAACATTTTTTTCCTAAATGAGGCGTTGAGGGCTGGGAGAAGGGCAGTAAAATTAGTGGAATTACTGCCTGATTTTAACCAGATGATTGCTGCAGTTGGACACCAGCGCGGTTTCATTAGGGACTCTAATTTACAAGCCATTCGCCGCATTCCAGGGGAATGCAGCAACTCCCCCCTCCCCACGCTCCCAAAGAATGCCAGCACTGAGCTTTATGGCAGCAAACCTGACTACACACTTGCTGGCTTTGGGGCTTGTTTTTGTCGTTCTTGCTGTTGTGTCTTGTTATTTTAAAGGCCAGCTTGGCTGTAGCACTGTGGCCAAGCATTTTCAGAAGGGAAAAAGAGAGGCACAGTGCCTTAACCCGGGCAGGTAGTCCCAGGAATCTGTGTAAATCTCCATTGGCGTGGAAAACATATGGTCCTTCTACTAAAGAGCTGTCCTGATTTATACATAATGTGCAATCAGATATATTACATCATTTTGGCGTTAGATACTAGTATATTCCAGATATAAAATGACCCTTTTCCTGGCCTTCCATTAGATCCTAAATTGTCATTAAAGTACAGTCCTGAAAGCCTGAAGCAGGTGAGGTTTTGGCCTCATGTGACCTAGCTCTACATAAATTTGTCTGATCTTTATAGAGGCAAATGGCCTAATGAACACTGTGGATAGAGGAGATTTCCATGTAGCCAGCCCTTGGGATCTGGTATTACTTTCAGAGGTATGAGATTTCTGCCTCAACCCACCTGGCAAAGCAGCAATAACTCCTTTTCTCTAACAAATAACACACAGCCCTCCTTACATTCCTCCTGTTCACCCTGCTTAGCCATCTTCTGGACAAACCCACACAACAGTATAACCTTCCCCTGTATCCCTGAGTTTTAATCCTCTGCCGTGGTGCAAGTCACCAAAGCCAAAAGAGGGTGATATGAATTCTTTCCCTGTTTTATGGGTTCAGAACCCTCTGTGTAGGGCATAAGCACCCTTTTGACATACCATTATTTTCTGGTTGACTCCTATTTCTTCTCACCATTGCTTTTTTCACTGAATTTCAACTCTTCTATCAAGAGCTGCAAAGGTTCCCTATTTTGCCCAATCAGCTTCCTTCCCTGTGCTGCTTGCAATTTTATTTTACATTTTCAACACATCTGAGTTTCATTTTTCCCCAATGACTTCTCTCTTAGCTAACCCACTCCCCACTTTTGATAGCCTCGCTGAGAACCAGCAGCCACAGTTGATGTTTGCCTGCTGTTAATCCTAACCCTCACACCTAAATTATGATTAAAATAGTGAACAGAATCCCAAAGTTGGCCGGGTTTTAGAGTCCATCACCAAGTAGTTATAATACATGAATGTTACATATTAAAACACACAAATGCAGGGAATGAGGTTTCCTTTCAGTTGTAATATTTATCTCCCATTTTTTGAGGGCAGACATTCTGGTCTACCACTGCCACTCTGCTCCTGTCACATCTCACAAATTCTTCTGGGTTGGCTCAGATATCTATTTCAATGCAAAATCTCCTATTTAAAACCCAAAACAGATTTATTAAATAATGTCCTTCCCCTGAGGCAGGAACGAGCTGGCAGAGCAGGAACTGTGGCGATGAGGAGTAACCTCACACAGGAGAGAGGAAAAGAGCAAATACCCTTGCATTAATTCATTCTTCAGGGTCTTGTGACCTACTTGAAAACCTCCAGAGAAATACTGTGCAGGCCTCATTTTGACCAAATTCAAATTCACCTGGCTGGCTTGAATCATTTAAATTCCATCCCTGGAAGTGTCCAAGGCCAGGTTGGATTGGGCTTGGAATACCCTGGTCCAGTGGAAAGTGCTTCTGCCCAAGGCAGGGGAGTTATACCTACATGAGCTTTGAGGTCTCTTCAAATCTAAAACATTTATGACTCTATGAAATTACTCTTCAGGGGTTTTTCACCTTATTGGGTTTTTCAATTACATAAGGCTTGTGTTTGTGTAGGTAAAACTGCACACCTTAACTCCCTTCCAAAGACACTTTTGTTGAGAAGATGTGGTTTTCAGACTGCCTAAGAACTGTTCTAATTATTCCCTTCAAATATGGCTCACAGAGTATTTGGGTAATTTTTTCTGTGCCAAAAAGCATTTGTGGATCAATCTGGCATCCTGTCCATACCTTTGTTAACCATAAATATTTGCCAACAGCCTATATGATCAATTGGTAGCCTACAGCTCTTTGCAAATGCTTCTCTCAAGGAATATTTGGGTGTCACTGCTCTGGTCACTACCTGAGCTGCAGGATGATGCTGTTAGTCCACAACTGACTGAAGCTGTATAGACTGTATGATGACTTGTGGCAAGAAGTCAATGATGAACAAAAAAAGCATTTCCTTCCCAGATTCCATTTTAAACTATTTATGCTGCTATGAATATGCACCAATTTGCAAAATGACTCAGTTTTGCAGGTGCCTGAACTGGTACAGCCTCCCAAACACCAACCATGTGCTTTCACCAAGGGCAGAAGTAACTTCTTCACTTTCTGATAGAAATCTAACCTAAACTGGTAGTTGCTTTCAAATGAAGTAATTTCAGGGCTAGACTTTATTTACAAAGGCAGATAGGTCTGACCAGACACCTTCCATTTTTCATATGTTACATCTGTAGACTTGCTGGAAATACTTATGAATGAAAAATATTACTATGATGACTTACCATGGAATCTTTCCATGCTCTGTAGCTCTGAGATGGCAAAGGCCCTGACACACATCTTGCTGCAGTTTATAAAGCAGTAATTTAGACCATTAGACTATCAGATGAATTGTCATGAAGCCATTTTGATTTCTCTCATCTCACCCTTTGAAAGATAACGGACTTCATAACTTTGAAGACCTTTTATTTGCTTGGTTGATGCTACAAAGTCAGTATTCACTGCCCCACCAGGGCATTTTCAAATGCTTCCTGACCCAAGTATTTTATTCTTCATTGACTTTCACTGTCTTTTAGGCTTCTAACTCACCTGTTTTTGTCAGTTTGTAAAACCAAAGAAACTACTCTTTAGGCATGAAGAATATCCATCTGCTCTCTGTGTTAATCAACTTCTAACAGTCTTTCTTTACTACTAGCAAGGAACAATCTGGCATGAATTATTTTCCATTGCTATTCAGAGACCTTTCAGGACTTGACTTCTTGTTTTCTTAAGATCACCTTGTATAATTGAGGGCTAAAATGCAGGGCAATTTCTTCAGATCCTTTCCCAGTCTGTTTATCATCATCTCATGGATGTGTGCAAATTTCATGGAAAAAAAAGTTGGACAAAAGAAGAAGCTAAAATTTTTCTAACACCAGAGTGAATCCAGGCAACTTCTGGAGATCAATTTGTTAAATAATCATTCTGAGCAAAATATTACATGGGAAAATAAATACTTTATAAAGCTAAAAATAAAACTTCAAAATTTTGCTGATTTACTGAGAAAAACACCATTCTTTTACATTATAATTCTCAAATATGAAGAAAATTCAGTCTTGTTACAAAAAGAAAAAAAAAAGAAACTATTTTTTCTCCCTTAGAATTCTTTCAAGAATAAATATGTTTGTGGCTTTTTGGGCAACATGAAAGCTGCATTGAGAATGTCTTCTACAGGACTGACTGGTCTTGAAGGATTTTTAGGTTAACATCCCCTGCTGTATAAAAATACTATTGACAGACTTTCAGATAAGGTTAGAAATCCAAGCAGCACCACTGCTCCACAAAACAGCAAAATCTTATGTGTCTTCATAATTTATATCAATGTAATTGAAACTAGTGCCCTTTATGGATTTGTTTATTAGATGTATGATTCATAATTAGAGAAGCTGTAAGACTAGAATTAATGTATAATGTATGTTTTTATAATGCTACAATTAACATTATAAGAAAATTGCTTTTGTACAAGTCACTAAAAAAGTAATGTCCTCACTGAAAAAATGCAAAACTTTGTGAGACAGAGAGAGTCAGATGCCTGAGACAGGAGATGGATGCTGGTGGGAAGATCAGCTCCATCTCTGCTGAATGGTCCTGAGGAAGGTGAAGCAGAGCACAGATGTTGCACTCCAGTGCTCTGCAGCTGAAAGGGCATAAATGACTAATAGCTGTCTCAAAAGGCCAAACAAAGTGTCGTAAGCTCCTAAAAGCTCCTAAGATGTGTTTCAGCTTTTTTTTCCCCCTATAATTATCTCACTTCTAGGCTAAACTTAACAGGAAACCCACTTCGTTTTGTAAGAAATACTCTTGCTGTTTAAGAATGCAGATGTTGCTGAGACTCAGAAGGAAGTCTATGTCCATTTGGCCAGCTGTCTCCTAACAAGACATCCACAGACTCTTCATTGTACCCTTAAAACTTAATCCAGACAGACAGTGACTTAATTCTAGCTCTTGACACAACTGTACTATATAGAATAAGGCAGAGGCCATAAAGATAATTCCCATTTA
>VYZP01014318.1:0-32365 GCA_013400635.1 Hypocryptadius cinnamomeus | reverse complement strand
AAAAAGGACATTCTGTGAGTGGTGTCCATAAAGCATGTTGGCTTTGTGGAGATGGCCTTAGGTGTTGCTCTGGTCTACCAACAGAGAAGACATGTAAAATGTAGATGAAATACATTTTAGATGCAGAGAAGACATAAATGAAGAAAGGCTGTTGTAAACTAACATGCTAAAGACAGTTTTCTATACTTGGATGTGTATGTAGCATAGTGCTACTTGCTGTCACAGTAATACTTCATAAACAATAATCATTACACATGCCAGCCACTTACGATGGTATGAAGCCTTCCAGTCACACATCTTAGTTTCCTCTGCTTTTGTAGAGTACCATTGACCACAGATTATTATTATTATATCCACTACATAAAACAAGGTTTTCTGTTGTGTTAATAGTAATTTCTACCATATGAAATTGAATCATGTTCTTTTTATAACTGCAACTTTAATCTTCTTGGAGCAGCATATCTTAATTCATAGCCTTTCATGACTTTTTTTTTTTTCCCTTTCATTCTTGCAGTAAAATATATACTGAATATTGTCTCCATCCTCAGGAATAATCCTGTTCATTCTGTGTCATGCATGTGTCTTGGATACCCATTTACTAATCCATAATTCCAGGAACCGCTTTCTGGGAACTGAGATTAGTAACAGAATGCTGACATAAAATAACTTCCTAAAGTACTTGCTTAGTCCTTAACAATATGACAATGGAGTCTGAAGAGTTTTTAGTGAAGTATTGTGTTACTTACATACTGGCAACAGAACAGTATAACTCTGCCAATCAGTCAATATGGGTACATCACTTGCAGGGTTCTGTGTTGACTTATAAAATAAGGTTTGTAATTTATATTTCCATCCTGATGAGTTGGTATTTAACACCCAGTTTACATACACATGCATAGCTTACATGGCTGTGCATAAAATCATCTGCCTTGTTGAAGCCAAGAGTACTTAGTGTCAGCAGGTAATCTGTGTTAATAAGGTATAAAAATATGGCTCCCTTACTATCATTTTGCAACCTTAAAGAAGAGAAAATAGGTTTTACCATAGTATCACTTTTTCCATCACTTTCCAAAATGATGGTTTCTAATACTCTTTGTCAGTGTTTAAAATTAGATTATATTAAATAGATCTCAAAAGTACTGGTTTACAACTGATATATTGCAGGTAAATGCACAGCCTCATTGTACTTGGGCATACAATGATTCTAAAGAGAGAAGAACATACTGTATATGCTTTGCTTGGCCATTGCCACAAAATTGCCAGTGCTCACATACTGGTCACCTTCATATCTTGTGGTAACACTGTGTTGAAGTCAACTCTGAGCAGTTTGTCTGCTTGGATATAAGTAGAACTACGTAGTTTAGGAAATGATTCGTCTGATGGCATGCATTCAGAAGACATCATCAGCAACCTACAGCACATTTTTAAATGACCATGACAACTACAATTCATACCTGCAAGGCATAGCTGCAGCTTATAGGTTCATGATTGTGTTTTATCTCATATGATAAAATGCTATGAATTCTGGCCATGCATCACCAGGCACATGAAAACAATCAAAAAGACCTTTCAGAATAGCCATTGTCAATACTCACAGCTTACAGATATAACTGACATCGTTATACCCAACAAAATTTAACCTTGAATAGGAATCCAGAATTGAAGGAATGTGTGATGATGAAAATACTCTATTCCCAACTCTTACTCTAAGTAATCAAATAGGTAAAGCATTGTCAAGTGTATATGTATGTATGTGTATATATATATCTATCTATATATATATATATGCATATGTATATGTATATACACACACACATAAAGTCTATCTTTACTGTGTTTCCAAAACATGCAGATATCAATTGTCAAATCACAGTGTTGTCCTACTGTGTCTGGTTGAAAATCATTCTNTTTGTTCTCAAAAATTAGATAATTTGGAGAACTCCACTGGATAAAATACTGAAGGACAAGGAAGTCTTTAATCTCTACTAGTCTCTATTACAGCCATGTATCTTTATTTCTGTGATAGTCCTGCAGTATTTGAGATGACAGAAATACTTTTATGGCCATTGGATGGATCATCTATTTCTATTTCTATGTGTAAATTGATAAATACAGTCAAACTTCTGATTCCACTCCATACCCTTTTCTCACTGCACCTTGACATGTTTCCTTACTAATTAAGGCAATATTTAATTTTATATGCTCTTGGTAGGCAAGTGGTAAATGATCTGTTCATTATACAAATAAGCAAAACCAATTTTGTTGTCCATCTCATTTAAGCATGTACTACTTTTTACACTTTGTCACTAGGAATTGCAGCTTTTTGTGTCTACAATGAAGAGGTAGTACCTTCTCAAATCTCCTGTGAATATTTGAGGAACTTGATCTATGTCTGTCACTGAATCTTGTTCATTGTCCAGTACTACAACACTGAGCTCTACCTTACAGCAGATTATTGAAGCCTTTGCCTTCCATTGACATTGCCATCCTTAAGCCTTTTATGAAAAAGGCATGGTACAGCCAGGGCTGATCATCATGGATTCTTTATTTGCATCTTGGAATTACTTGACTTGTCAGATGTACAATAGTGTAACAGCAGAGACCTACCAGTTCTTGCCATTTTTTCCAGCCATTGCATACTATTTGTATGTATGGCTTATGACATCTCTGAAATGTGAGCAGACTAGAAAACTGCATTTCAACAGTCTGTGTTATTTTCAGTGGTTCCAGTTCTCATCTTTAACCTGTTCTCTTTCTCCTTTGCATTCTGATGCTTATAATCTGTGCCATGGATATTCAGACAAGGATTTTATGGTTGGACTCCTTCCTCTACCACCAGTCAGTTCATACACATACATCAATTATATCAATTACCATACTGCTGTAGCATAATAGGCTAGCACTGTTGCATGGCAGAATGCTTTGCTATTATGCACTGTTTCCTAATCAATCCTAATTTTTCGGTATCACATATAAAAAACTCTCTGTCATCTGCTACTGAAGTCTTGATTCATTGCTCAGTTCAGACACAGCTTGCAGAGAAAGGTGCAGGTGTTTGACTTCTGAGGTTTGTTTTATGTTATAGGTGTTCCTATATGATCAGAAACTGTTTGAAGGATGCAGTGTCTTCTCCTTGCCAGTCCTGTGGTAGTATTGTTAGCAGTTAAAGCATGTGCAGCTAGTTTTGTCAGTCTGTAGTCAACTAGAGTTTGATATGGATATATACAAGAAGGGTACATCGTTTTCCAAGCTTCATACACATCCTTGTTTCTCTTTATTTATAACATGCACCGTATGTTCTCTCCAGGTGCTGTATTCTTGAATCTATCAGAACTTGATTTCTTCCTCAGTTCTGCTTGTTGAGTGTTATTTCAGCAGCTGATTCCATTTTCTACTGTTGACATTCCTTCATCCCTGTAATTCCAACAGAAATTGTTCTGGTTCCAATATGTTAGCTAGAAGCTACTAAAATTCTGGTTCTGCCCACCCAGTGATTTGCTTATTTATCGTCCATGTCTGAGAAAGAGGAAATCAACCTTTCATGCAGAGACAAAGGTGTTTGTGCAGTTGATAGGATAGCTCTGAAAGTGGTTTTATGCATAACATGACCCTAAAACTCACATATTGTTAAACATAAATCTTCAAGCTCTTTATCTTCAACAACCCAACAGTTATTCATTTATTTTTCAAAGCCTGACAAATAAGTCAGAATATGGATGTCATGATTTCTCTTGTGTGAAACAAATTTCTGATTTTTATTCCCTTTTCTCTGCATAGCTCCATATTCATTTCATGCCCATGTTCCGCTTATTAGGATGTGTGTTAGTATCAAAATAACTGGAGCATTTATTTGCTTTCTGCAACTGAATTTCATTTTAGTATTGTTATTTTATTTTATTTTATTGGCTCACACAGCATTCTATACGGTAACCTTTTTATAACTGACATATGTTATTCCTTCAGGTAGCTTCTACTGACAAACACAAAGCTTGTTTGTGTGCAAATGCAAGGCTGACTAAATGGTGCTAAAGTGTATTATGACTGTCAGATATAATCAGGCAAAATTTTGTGGTGCTTAGACTGATTTTTTTCATTGATTTTATTGATCAATGCATTGAACAGTGTTTTATTATACACAAGTAGTCTTTTGTTAGTAAATCAAGACCTCATAGTGCATTGTTAAACTAATGGGTTAATTAATCTATGTAACAGCTCACCAAGCTAATCTCTTTAACTCCTTATACTGTTGTGTCATTAAAGGTCAAGGGGTCATGATAATAATCTCATTGCTGTAGACCATTAACATGACTGAACATTTTCAACAAATACTTATGTTTACAATGCTATAACCCTTTGACTGCTGCGGCAACCTTTAACCATGGAACGTCACACGCTAGAATCATCATTGTGGTTCTTGCCATGGCAATCAAAGAGTTAAGGGCTGTGCAGTGATTTGTTTTATATTTATTAATTTATATTTATTTTTTGTTTTCATTTGAGAAGGGGGGAATTGGGGTGGGGCAGTTCTTGTCTGCTGTAAGTGTCTTAACCAAGGGAAGGGTTAAAATGGCTTTTTATACTATTGCATCTTATGTACTTACCATCGTTTCATTGTGTTGTAATTAAAAAAAAAATCTGTCAATAAATAAGAGAGCAGAAAAAAATTTTCATAAAGGCATTGTGGTTTAATTGGTATATATTGCTGTAAGATTTATAGCTACTGTTCCTTAGATATTGCATAGCATTAGAGCCAAATTTAGCCTCAAAACAGGAATGCCTATGTATAACAACAGATAATGACCATTTATAAATATGTTATGGATGTATCTGTCTATGAGCAAGGTGAAGGAAACATTATTTTTCCAATCAAGATAGAGTAGGAAAAACTAATTTGTATTGGAAAAGAGGTGGAGTAAGCGACAGTGGACCTACTTCTGTAATGTCTGAGAGACTGCTGTCACAGCCACTACAAAAAATGATGAACAGGTGGATGAATTCCCTCCTTTGTTATATGTAACAAAACTATGACAAATTTAATGTAAGAAAAAATTGAGTCTAATGATTCAAATTAGAAAAAATAGGCAGAATAAACACGACAACAAAAAAAAATTATTGAAATCAAACCACAATAGAAGACCAGAAGGCTAAGAGCAAAGGAAAGTTTTGTAAAACTAAGTCAGTTTTGCAAAGATCTGTGTTTCTCCCATGTCAACGACTACGTAATTCTTAGGCTATAAAGCATTATGGGTTTTCTACACCCATGTGTACGTATGGGCATAGGAAACCAAGAACAAGCTCAGTCTACTGGAAGAAAAACGTAAACTTATTATTGTTTCAGTGTCCTTGCAAGAAACACAGCAGTGCTTATAAGCTGATCCAGGACCTGAGGCCAAACTCATCACATACCTAAGCAACCTGAAGCTTTGCTCTTTTCCATTCTAAATCAGAGGTGCATGAGTAAAACAGAACTCACTGACTGCAGTTCTCAGCCATGAAAAAGGAAAAGGTCCCTGGCTGGGCCTTAACTACAAGTGACTGACAGGAAAAACACCAGTTCCAAACTGAATGGTTTAGAGAGTGTCTCTCCCTCATCATCCTCAAGTTCATGGAAGTGCACTGTTTCTGAAAGATTAGTTTTAAAAGAATTCCCAAGCTGATTCATGTTTTCTCAATACCATTCACTTCATAGGTAAAGGTAATGCTACAGACAGAAAACTGATTAGTAAATATCAGCAATCACAGTTAACGTATGAGAAATTTGGTGCAGTTTTTCAGACCTATTGCCATACAGTTATGTAGCAGATAATTAGATTTTTGTTTTAATGTTTGGGCCCAAATTCAAGCTTTAGCTTCCAGGTATGATTCTTTAAAAAGCTTTCCAATCAAGAAATAATTACTGTGTTAACTAGTTGGACAAAAAGGATCATGAATAACAGATATTCTCAATAACTACTTGCCAACCACTTTCTTGTTGCTTGTTTGAATTATTAGAAATGGTAAACACAATCAACTAAACATTTGGACATGAATAGCTCTCAAAGGAATTTAAGCCTATGAATGTATTAGATATTACTTTCTTCAGGTCAAAACAGCATGCAGTGGCATAGAACATACTCATTTTCCACTCAAAATAAACTAAAAATAAAACAAACCAATATTTTATGGAACACTTACTGAACAAAGTGGGAAAACTCTGGGCACTTACTATGAGTTATAAGGATTGCCCTTTAATGAATATTAAACAGTCATAAAATCCACAATACATATGAGTCAAACTGCCTTTTCTTTAAGTATGTTGGCAGTGTAGTGCTGGTGTTGGTGAAAATGAGTCCGTGTTGGTAAGGAGATTTTGCTATAAGATATGCAAATTTTAGGTGCACATTTGATCTGTGCTTCACTAGTATAAAAAGCTAGACCCTAATCAATGCCTAACCAGTGTTCCCTCAAGTCACTTTCAACCTGAAGGGAAGTGTACTATGAGCCTACGCACAAACATTCAGAAAGCAGAGCTTTCCCCAGCCTTGACAAAACCTTATTCTCTTATTTCAGTGTCATATTAAACACAACATACAGACTTTTTCACTTAAGTGCCTCTTCCCCATAAGTTTTTAATTTATTTTTATATTTTAAATCTGAGATATTCGGATTCAAGAGAATCCAAGTATTTAGCTGTAAAGGTAAAGCTGCATGCAAGAAAACAACAAAAAGAAAAGTATTTGAAAATTATTTTCAATATATTTTTATATTAGTATTTAATTCCTGAAAATTTTCCAGGCTGAAATAAATATCATTGCTACCACACCACTCAATATATTGATATGAAGTTTGGCTTGCAACTTATTAATTCCTTTACAAGTTACTGCAAGAAACAACTCCTAAAGAGCATGCTTAATTTCCCAGATGTTTGTGTGAAATTAGTGTCATTAATAACCATATTGATTATCTTTCTTTATTTCCCAAGGATTCTTCGACTTAAAATGTTACCCTGAAGTAACATGTAGAGACATTCTTGTTATCCATGACTTGCTCACTTGCTGTCTAATTGCTAGATGAGAGATTTACTGTGGAGTGCTTTTGTGTTGTGGTTCATAGATAATTCTTGCTTTGATTTTCAGCACCAGTCAGACATTCTCACTATGACAAATGACAAGTGTGGCTGCACTCCTCTTGTTTCCACGCCAGGAAGTTGTTATACTGTCACAGTGACCAGCTTCCCACTGCATGCCTTTGATCATACTGTGATTAAAGTAATACATTCAGTTTAAAATGATCCTGAAGAGTTTTTCTATTCATGTTGTACTTTTGTAATGAAATACTATATTATCTCTGAAGGACTAGTTTTACAAGGATGATATGGAGTATCAAAATACTGTCACAGTGTCAAATAACTTTGTTCTCAAATCTCTCCCAGGCCTGGCTTCCATGGCAGTCCACGCTGTGTGTGCATTGCAGATTTTCTCTTGGAGTGTGCTAGCTAGGCCTTTTAGGCGTAAAACCTCTGTTTACTTTTGGGAGGCAGTTATTTCAGGAATCACAATGGCATAGTGGGTAAGACAGAATCATCCTTTCCATATGATCCCAGCAGGTAGAAGAATTTCAGGCATAAGGCATGTTCTCAAAATACTTCAATTCAGAAAGAAATAGAGCCTCACAGCTCATGGGAAGTTCAGTTCAGTTAGAACAATTATGAGTTTGTGAGTCCTGTTTAGTTATAACTGACAATGAGTCAGGGACTCTCTAGATTCAGAACTGTAGCAAACTCAGAGGTAAAATTTTACCTTCTCCAAGGTCAGCTTAGTCTATCACCAAAACAGTTTGGGATCAGAAACTTAAATGCCCATTACAAGTCTAGCAAAGGGAATAATTGCCACCTTGTAGCTCTTAACTTGTGCCTAAAGTAATCACAATAGGGCTCTACCTGAATATAATAGATTTGTATCCTAGCTGGAGGCCTTTGGAAGTTGGTTCTTCTCTCCATTGAACAGGCAGATACATTTAGCAGATAATTTAAGACTCTTTCTCTTCAAAGGACACATAAGTTAAATCAATTGTATTCCTTTCACCTCTCATCCAGGAGAACAGAGATGTAGACAATAGAATAAATGCTGGATACAGCAACACTCAGCGACTCACATGATGAAATTAAATGGGGTATGTCAGCACTGTCAGGAGTCACAGTACAAAGGAAATAAAAAGGAAAATGGAAAGGGACCTCAATACATGCTTCTCTGTGGTTAAGTAGGTGACATGAATTTGCATACCTGACTTTCCTGCCACTGGACCCTGCCCAGGCAACAATCAAACCTGAGTATCCCAGCAGAGACAGTCCTCCACAAACTGCACAGTGAGTCCCTCCCACAGGCTGCAGTTCTTCATAAACTGCTCCTTTGTGCATCTCTTCCACACAATGCTGTCCTTCAGGAACAGGTTGCTCCAGGTTTGTTCCCCCACAGGGTCACAATTCCTGCCTGCAAACCTGCTGCAAACCCCTAGCAGAGTGGCAGTCCTCTCTTCATGGCACCACAGGTCCTGCAGGGTGCCTGCTCCAGCACAGGCTTCCCATGGAGTGACAGCCTCCTTCAGGTATATCTGCCTGCTTGGAGTCCTCCACAAGCTGCAGGTGGACCTCTGCTTCATCATGAACCCCCATGGGCTGCAGGAGCACAGCAGCTTCACCGTGGTCTGCACCAGGGGCTGCAGGGGAATCTTTGCTCCCGTGCCTGAAGCACCTCCTCCCCCGCCTTCTTCACAGATTTGGTGTACTCATCGCTATTTTTCTCCCATATTATCACTCCTTTCACTGTTTGCAGTTGCAAGGCTTTTTCCCCTCCTTCTTAAATGTTTTATCCCAGAAGCACTATCGCCATCACTGGTGGGCTCAGCCTTGGCCAGCAGTTGGTCCGTCTTGGAGCCAGCAGCTATTGGCTCTGCTGGAGATGGGAGAAGCTTCCATCAGCTCCTCAGAGAAGTCACACCTGTAGTCCCCTGCTACCAAGACCTGGCCACGCAAATGCAATACAACCCCTTCTCGATTTCTTTTGTTTAAGTCAGCCAAAACTCAGCTATAATTAAGTCACCCACACCTGTACTTGTTGCTTAAATGCTGGCTTAGATCACACAGGTCAAACTTATAACTTGTGAGAAAAGTTACAGCACTGTGTATACTCAGGTCTTTCAGAGGATGAAGGAATAGGTAAATGACTACATATATGGAAACAGGGGAAAAGATAAACAATTTGTGAAAAAATGAGAAAAGCAAAAAAAGACCAGAGTATTTAGCAAGAGCAGTTCTGAACTGTGCTTTATACTATATGGAAATTAATTTTGACAATGGACTTTCTATTTATCTGACTTTTGGTGAAATCTGGACCACGCACATTTTTCTGGCTATATTATTTATCAAGCCCAGGAACAATCAGCAGTTAAAGAGGAAGCAGCAAAATCCAGATCAACAGTACTGGGATAGTACAAAACACCTGGATGTGAGATGTTTTCTCAAATCTTTTAATATGGAAGGGACATTGCCTAATGCTGTAAAGTCCTAGTGACCACTGAAACTCCAAACAAGGAATTGTAATCTCATTTAAATTTTAATTAAAATAATTGAACCTAAGTGGCTCAGAGAGATGAGAATTTGAAAGTTCTGAAGATTAATTTATTCTTTTGATGGGTCAGGCTACATGGCATTGTGCAGTGGGTATGCCTCTGTTGATGTGGGCTGCAGGAACAGTTCCTTGGGGGACAAAAACTTCTGCTTCACTTCTCCTAGCTCTCTCCAAATTACACTGACACAATCATATGCGTCTGTTTATCTCAGAAGTTCTACAGTTCATGCAGAGCTTTCTTCTTTATACATAAAAGTAATTATTTTAGCCTTGGTAATCTTATTCCCCTGAGTTGCTTTTCCTCCATAATCTTTACCTGGATGATGGAAGCAGTTAGACCCAAACTGCAGCCTGGCAACCTCAGGAGTTTCTGATTCTTTCCATCAGCGTAGAACATAAAGTAGTTTTGCAGCTACTTTGGTAGACTTGTGGCTAGAGTGAGAAAGATATGTAGGACAACACTAGCCTAACTGGAATAATATTCAATTTCCCAGGACAGTTACACTGCTTTTTTTGACCTTTGGTAAATCATACAATCACCACTGGCCAGCTGTTTCAACACTCTGTATTGAGATGAGCAGAATCATCAATAGTGTGACTAAGCACTCCATACACTGAGCACCAAAAATGTGATTCATAATTGTGAACCTGCTGAGCAAGGTGACACTTAAGCTTACTCTTAAGAAGCACTGGAGAAGGACAGTACAACTCTGGCTGTACTCTTCTACACACATCTGGAGCTCTGAGTCATCATCAATTGATGAACTGGTACATTTCACATTTGTAGATGGTTGGCTCATTTAAGCATTCTCCCTGGGGTGTGGAGACTTCTAGACTCCAAAGCTCCTCAGCTCAAGGGAATTTGTCTATTCTTAGGAACTAGATGGCTTTCATTATCTTAGTCTCCTTTGTGTTTAAAAAGGGAAAATTTAGATTTTTAGTTTTCAGAGTGTTTTTGCCATTCATGTACTTAACCCAAAGAGAGAAGAAGGATTTGAGCTACTCTGTTTCTTCAGTGTTTCTCAGTATAGTTTTTTACTTCAGCCTTCATTTAGGAAATATTATGGCAACTGGTGTGAATCTGATTCTAAACTGCCTCTCCAGTCAATGCAGAAGAAATTTAGACACTAGTTTTGGTATGAAAACAAAGCCTCTTTGCAGTGGATGTCTTCAGTTGGGCCACTACTAAGTTCTGAATTTCTTCGCATTCTTAACGCTGCATTCTGTCACAGCAAATTCTTTCTCAGCAGAATATGTTGGCTGATCCCATTCTCAGGGACCTCTGGTGGCTTACAGAAAATTTAGACACTGTATGTGCTGCAAGTGCCCAGGTGCTGGTAGAAGAGCTACAGGGTGGCCTCTGTGAGGAGAGGCCAGAGCTGCTCCATGCTGCACACAGTCATTCCCTGTCAGCTCCAATGGACCCAGTGATGGACACAGCTGAGCCTCTCAACAAAGCTGGTGGTGCCTCTGGCAGAATGGGTGAAAATACTGCACATGCAGTGAGGAGTGAGCTAGAAAAAGGTGAGAAGCATCCCTGCAGTCACCAGGGTCAGAGAAGGAGGAAGGGAAGATGGTGCTCTAGATGTTGTGCAGAGATTCCCCAGCAGTCTGTGCAAGGCAGTGGACCAAATGTGGACAGTGTGTTCATGGAGGAGTCTAATCTGGAGTAGGTTCATTCTGAAGGACTTTTTCAGAGAACACACAATGGAGCAGGGAACAAGTGTGAGGAGGAAGGGTCTGTAGATGCAAGTTGTTTCAGATTAACCATGACCCCTGTTCCCTATTCACCTGCCCTGAACATAGAGGAGAAATGTAGAAGAGTCAAGAACATAAGAGTGAAGTTGAGCCTGGGAAAAGGAAAGGGTGAGGAGAAGGTGGTGGTTTAACCTGTCTGTGGTTTTCAACTATCCAAACTTATCCTAACTGTCAATAAATTAAATTCATTTCTCACCACACTCTGTTTGCTGATGACAATTATTGCTAACTGGTCTTCCTGTCCTTATCTCAATTAATGAAATTTTCCAATCGATCGGCTGCTCCTGTACTGTGGAGAAGAGGCTGTGAGTAAGCAGCTAGGCAAGGATACTCCTGCAACTATTCTTTAAGTTCATTTTACTTTATTTGATGGTATACTGGGCACTGTTTCACTTATATGGACATGCAAAATTCTGCACCTGGCTTAAAAATGGAAGAACATGGAGAGGTCAAACTGTCTTCCTGGATGTGATTGTCACAGTATCATCTCGAGCTGAAATGTCAGTATAAAATGTTACAGAGTAGTTGGTGGTATCGTAGGTATCAAATTTCTGCTGTAATTTGTTTAAGTGTTCTGAAGGAGCTGAAAAAAAATTAACTGATTTATGAATTGTGTTGACTCATGTCTTTCTAAAACTGGCTCATGACCGGAAGTGATTTCTTAGAGAGCTTTGTACAAAATCAGAAAAATTCTAGCCAAGTAAACTGCTCTAGTGAGCAAATGACCTTAGCAGAAAGACTTGTAAACACAGAGATAAATATAATATATGAGAGTTGAATTAGGATTACTTTAGTAACAGAATAATCTGTTAGAGTTCTTGAAAAATGTAAGTAATGCAAATCAAGCTGATACACTTCTTTGGATTTCCAAAAGGCATTTAGTAAGATCCTTCTCCAAACACTTTTAAAGAAATTTGGTTGTGACAGCAAAAGAGTTAAGGTTTTCAGATGGATGAGCAAGTTATTAAGCTACAAGAAGTAAAAGAAAGCATTATTACCTAGTTTCTATAATAGAGGCATCATAAATAAAAGTCTCTGACAAGATTTTTATTCACAATATTCATAAATAATCTAGAAAAATTGTGTGAGAAAGTTTGCTGATGATACTAACTAATAAAGACAAAGAATGAGTGTTAATAAAAATAAAACCTGAATAATAGTAAGGGACTTGGAAATGAAATGCTACATAAATGAAATTATGTACAAGGGAGACACATATGAAAAAAATAAAACTCCTATCTATAATGATGTTTTCTGAGCCAAGAAATCTGTGAAAGTGATACTTCAGTACCCTATGGCAGTAAAGAAAAGTGAATGTTAGAAGTTGTTAGAAATGGAATAGTAGACAAAAATACCCAAAATAGTGAAAAAACATTATGCTGCTGTATAAATCCATTACACACTTTAATCTCAAATTCTATTTGAAATTCTGCCTCCATTCCTTCACTTGAATGGTACAATTTGTGTAGTAGCAAAGTAATAATATTCTATAATGTATCTGTGTTTGGATAAAGGCTACAAGAATGAGAAAAGTTATCAGAGCTGCTTCTCTTCTATAATAAATGACTATGTATAGGAGGACTTTTCAAACAAGATAGCTGACAGGAAACACAGAAATGGTCTGCAAAACTGAGTTATATGAATAAGTCTATAGCAAGCACGTTTTCACTGACTTACTTACCCTGTAAGTGATTCAAATGAAGCTAGCAGGTGGTAGGCTTTAAGCTAGCCAAAGCAGACCCTTTACACAGCACACAGGTAAGGTGCTCATCTGCTTGTTATAAATTACAATAGACACTAAAAGTTAACATGTGCTCAACAAATGAATTGATAAATGCAAAGAAACCAAACCTCTTTTGGCAGTAGAAACCTACCACCATAGGCACAAGGAGTCCTCCAGACAGCACATGTCAAAATGTAGGACTGCTGAAAAGTATAAGAATAATGCAAATCTGAAGTAGTGTCTTGGAGGAAGTGGCTCAAGATAGTAGACTAGATCCCTTATTGTCATTATGTGTTTATATATAGAGTTGGTAAACAAACAGCATTTGCTGTTTGAGTTGACTCAGTGAGGAGTAAGCTACCAAGCTTCCCACTGTTTTGGGTAACTGAAAATTCAAATGGAAATGTGAAGGACCTGCATTTACTGAATTCTGTATTTCATATCAACCCATATATAAGTAGATATACTTAAAGTCAATATTTAAATGGGATAAGTGCATGTAATACTTTTCTGCTTCTTCACTGAAACAAGACACAATGATAATCAACCACTTGGGGGATCATGAGTTTCGGGATAATGATCATGAAAATACGTTTTTGAAAGTTATTATAACAGTAATGCTCACCATTAGAAATTGAATTTTAAACAGATGAAGGCCTAAACTGAGACAAGTATTTGTGTGTGTCATGACATGTGTTATGACAGTCTGTCTTTTAAAGATCTTTACATTGTCAAGATTTATATTGCTACTGCGTGTTGCTACTTAGTGTGACTCATGAAAAAACTGACTTGGCACACTGACGGCAGCTGAGTACCTCTTTATTAAAAACTAAATATTAATCTTTGGAATAATTGAAATTTATCCTTTGTCTCCCTGACACATTAAGTTAATCAATATAATTCTGTGTGCTCATCTCCTCTGTAAAAAATGCATGTGCATGGCTCGGAGTCACGTTGAGGGGCAGTGAAAAACAGTGTCCCTCAGGGGTCTGTACTGGCACCAGTGTTATTTGATATCTTCATTAATGGCATAGACAGGCACCCTCAGTAAATTTTCAGATGAGCTGAGTGATGCAGTTGACACACCTGAAAGATAGGATGCCATCCAGGGGGACCTGGACAAACTCAAGAACTGGGACAATGGGAAACTCTTCAGGTTCAAGAGGAGCAAATGCAAGGTTCTGCATCTGGGTTGGGGTTGTGGTATCAACACAGGCTCAAGAGCAAGCCATGTCAGAAAGAATTTAGGGTGCTGGTGGCTGAGAAGCTGGACATGACTCAGCAATGTGCTCCCAGAAGCTGGACATGACTCACAATGGCAACCCAGAAAGCCAATTGTGTCCTTGGCTCCATCCAAAGCAGCGTGGGCAGCAGGCAGAAGGAGGGGATTCTGCCCCTCTGCTCTGCTCTGGTGAGACCCCACCTGCAGGGCTGCATCAGCTCTGGGGTACCCAGCACAGGAAGGACATTGACCTGTTGGAGCAAGTCCATAGGAGGGCCACCAAGACGGTGAGAGGGATGGAGCAACTCTCCTTCGAGGAAAGGCTGAGAAAATTGGGATTGTTCAGCCTGGAAAGAGAAAGCTTTGGGGTGACCTGATTGCAGCCTTCTAGTACTGAAGAGAGCCTAAGGAAAAATACAGAGAGACTACTTACATGTAGTGACAGAGCAAGGGAGAGTGTAGGATTAGATTAGATATTATAAAGAAATTCTTTAAAGGTGGTGAAGCATTGGAAGTAGATGCCCAGAGAAGCTTTGGATGCCCCATCTCTGGAAGTGTTCAAGGTCACTTTGGATGTAACTCTGACAACCACACACACAAACACACACACACACACACACACACATATATACATATATATATATATGCAAGCAGGAAGGTTAAGCAAAAACAATGTACCTGAGGTACAGTTTGCAATGAATTAGTTATTTGTCATAGTTTCTCAAGACAAGGAAAGATACTTTTTCAAAGGTAAAAGAAAATAATTCAAAATAAGTGATATAGTATGTGACTATAGTATGTGAGTAAGACTTTTTCAGATGTCTTTCTCAAAGACCATCACTATAAAAATAAATTTAAAAGCAAAATTTCATTTATTTTAATAGACTTAATACCCCTTAATGGATTTTATAATGCTGATAAGTTTTGACCACCATGTGGTATCTTACTGGCTCTTGTAAGCAAACAAGGTAACACAGGTAAATTTTACCTTTTAATTTTGCACTAGGGTTTCTGCAGTACTTGCTTCCATAGTTAACAGCTGATCTTTTAACAATTTTGGATAAAACAAACAGACAAGGAAATGACAAGATAAAGCCAGGATGTGAGTTTTTAGTCCTAAAAGAATTAAATTTGTGAATGAAATTGAAAGTCTTTTCCTCTCTGAAAACTACAAAGTTTGTTGTGGTGTTTCATATATTTGCCTGAGTTTTGAAAGAGACCAAGCAAAAGTGATTTTGTCAGCAACCTACATATTACTTATATAGATACAAAAGAGAAAACCAGCAAAAATCCAAACAGAATGGGAAAAACTAGCTGACAAAAGAAATAGTACTAACATTATTTCCCCTCTGTCACCATTTCCTCTCCCTTCAATACACTGGAAAGATAAAAAGAAATGGGTTCTTTATCAATAACACTTGGCCATGAATTTTTGATACATAACAGGAAACATATTGCACTGTATGTGTACAGAACTGAATTGATTCCACAGTTTAGATTTTCCTCTGGGCATTTTTGCGGACAAGAAAGAATCTTTTCCCTTTTACTTGGACAATTCTGTATCAGAACTGCATTTCACATTCTTTAAGTGAAACAGAATTATGAATTAAAATATGATTCATAAAATTGAGATAAGGCAAATATGTCTTCTGAGATTATTTTGTACCAAGCAAAAGCTATCATGTTGTGTTTTCAAGCTGATTATGTTAACAACCCTAATTCTTCAAGAATGTTTTCTTTTTTCTTCACTGTATCTGCAAACTACAAATTTAAAATTGCTAAATGTATTGTAAGCATTACTAAAACATAGCAACAAATAGCATAGCAATCTCTCTGGCTTGAGAGATGCAAAATAGAATGATTATCAGCAGAAGGACTCTCCTATTTGTCAACTTCTCTCTCATCTGCATCTCAGGGGTGTGCTACAAGCTACATGAGATGAAAAAGAAATTGTTGACTAGAGGCAGAGTGGACAGCTGTCTTAATTTACCTTTTTCTTAGTACTACTGTTGCTGGAAGGATTGATGTAAGTTCAATTTTGTTTTCTATACATGGCTGTGGACCTAACCCTGGGAATGAAAGCTATGAAAAGCAACAGGATGAGGCCACTTGTGAGAGACAGAGGAGACTAAGGTAGTCCTGGGCTCCAGTTTTCATAATATTGCACTTTTTTTCCACTGCTGGGGGTGTCCATGAAGGGCCATGCTGCTAAGTCCACGCAAAGCCACAGTGCCACAGAGTCATGCCAGAATAATTGCTGATCTTTCCTGTCCAAAGTATCTCCTCTCACCAACAATATTTTCACATTTCTTAAACTACTTTTAGAGCTGGCTCTTCTTATTGAAAAGTTTCTTGATAATTCCCTGGTTATTGTTTAACCTATCTGCTTGTCATCATGCTTGCTACCTTGCTCTTTCTGGGGTGAAATGCACTCTCGGGCAGTGTTGGGAGCCCCTTCACATATGTTGGTATACCAATGTTTGTGTCTTGTCACCTAACCTTTTGACAATGTGAGCATCCCTGTGACCAGCCCAAGAGCTGATATCTCTTACAACTGAGATGAAACCAAATTTGAACCCACTTCTTTACTCAGCCACTCATAGCATTAAGATTTTGAAAAAGAAAGAACATGAAAAAAAGAAATACATTTCGAAGAAATATTTTATTTATATTGATATTTAAAACAGTAATATGCAGCTAGTACCTATGCTTCGGGTCAAATAGAATAACTGAATGCTTTCAATATATATACTTTTTTTTTATGTTTTGCAAGCTACACCATGGAAATATTTTGTGTTCCTAGTAAGCTAAGTTTAAACTGCAATTTAAATATTTTATTCAAACAAAATTATGCAGTCAATGAATCTGCTTTTGCAAAGTACATGCAAAATAATTTTCCTTCATATTCTGCATTAATTTGGGATTTTTTTGGAACTTAGAAGTGTCTGGGTTTCTAAAATTCATCATAAATTTGACAGTGACACATTTAGTCTAACTTCCCCTGTTGGAACCTCCTCTGTTAGCAAACATCATCTAAGTCTTCCTAGAGCATACACCTTTCAGTTTAAAAATGTGTGTTTTCAGTCCCACTGGAACACAGAACAAAGATCTCCTTTCACTTGGATGCTCTTGAAAGATGTTTCAGTTCTTCCATCAACACTGCAAGTAGCCAGAACATGTAGCCAAAAAACTTTCTCCTGTGCCTGTTGGCAGGAGGATAGAGATCCTAATGAATCTATTATCAGTAAATACAGTCTTTATTTTCGGGTTTTTTCAGGCTGTGGGACATTATTTGATGAGATGTCAGTTGTGTGTATGAATGCACTAGTGTTCGTCTTCCTAAAAGAATAATTTTATAGTTAAAAAGGGATATTTCTCAGTCTGTGTTTCAGAGCTGAATTTATAAACTGAAGGTTCCATGACAGAAGTAAAGTTGAAAGAATTAAAGTTATATTTTTATGCAATTTCTAATTTTAAGACAACCCTATACAGAAAAGATTCTGTAACATAAAGGTTGAGTCTAATTCCAACATAAATTTCTGTAAACTGAAATTCTCACACATCCTTATGACTATTTTGGACACCTTTTCCTATATTCCAGAGAGAGAATTTTGCTTGAGGATAGATAACTTTATTAAAATCCTGACGGTGGATTTATGCAGTTAAAATCTCTTAAAATAACTTGAGGTGTTTCAGGCAGATGTAAACACCCTGCAACTGATTTGGAGAGACATTGTAGTAAAGGTCTTAGGATTATATATCCTAGTTTGATTTTTTTTTAGTGTTGGTATTTTTACATTCTCAGTTCATTCACTTCTTTTCAAATATTAGTTATAGTAATATAAAATCTTTTCCCTGCAACGTTAGTTCAATGCTGGAAGGTTTAATTGAATGAATAGGCATGAAAAACACTGAAGTTGGTTCCAGACTATTTTAGTTTAGGAAAACTGTCATACAAATGCTGAACCATACTTCCAGCAAGGAAAAAATGTGCAGCAAAACTTTTGTTTCCTAAGGAGATGATACTTCAGATATTGCCAGATGAGAAGTTGCTCAATGAAAAAGTCTTCCACTTCTTTTAAGCATTCTGTACTCAGGAACTAAATATACCTATTAAAGCCTGTGAGTGACTACTGTTTCACTTCAGGGGCAACGATAAAATGACATTGAAAGGGAGTTCAGGATCGTGTTTATTTAAAAACAGCTGGAAACTAAATTCCAGATAAGCCCCACCCCTTCCTGTGCCCCTTTAACAAGAGAGGGACAAGGGCAGAGGCTATGGATTGCGATAACAACTTAGAGAAAGCACACAGCAATGAAATAAAAGCCAAACAGTAACAGCAGAAATATTAATAACAAAAGTATCCTCATCATCGGATGCTGGACTTGATTCCTCACTGCAGCTTCCAGCACTGGCGTTGCTGCTTTGGTCTGCTCTGCCCGGTTCTGCTCAGCTCCATTTGGCTTGGCTCCTTTCAGCTTAGCTCAGTTCCTCCTGGCTCAGGTCAGACCCGGCTGCACTCGAGCTCCCTTCTGCTGCTGAGCCCTGTGGCTGCCTCCTGCACTGCTGCTGCTTTCACAGCACCACACCTCGGTGCCTGCTCTTGGACATCGGGGAAGGGGACAGCCATTGGTGACAGAGGATGAGGCCTGCAGGGCTGATCCCTACAACCTCCCTGATGGACAGATGGAGACAAAGTAATGCAGTTCCCAGGCTGCTTTCCTTTTTTCTCCCCCTGAACCACAGCCCCCAGCAAAGATGTCAGTGGTATAGAATAGCAACCTAGCAAGGACCACATGGCTCTAAGTTCCACCCCCTCTCTGCAACCAGGACTAGTCTCATGAAGCTATGGAGATTTTTTTCATGATTCTACAACAATTAAGTAAAAAATATTTACGGTGCTGACATTGCGTCTGAGGTTTAAGTCTGAACAAGCTCTGCTTTTCTGAATTATATAAAGACGTCCAGATGGTTTAAATGCTAATGACATAATAGGGTCTGAGGACTGGGGAATAGGGAGTTATTAGCAATTTATGATGAGCTAAGACAACTCATGAATCATGCTTTCTCTCCCATTTTTGTCTCTCTTAGTAACCACATTTTCATTTTAAAACTTCTTCTGCAGAGTTAACAAAGCCTCTTTGACAGACACGTGACCACGTGAGGAGTTGGTTGAAATTTAAGCTTAGTGTATATATATATATAAAACTGTTTTAAGTAAACAGCTTTATCATGGTGATATCACACAAGTCAAAAATATAGATTAATACAAGTTACTGGAACAATGACTAGTTCCTTAAATAACTTTACCTCAGAATGTCCAGTGAAAAAAAGAGCCAAGCTATTGGTAACAGTAGATAATGTTTTTCTGTTCTAACAAATGTAATCTGAATGCCATCCTATTCATCTTGCTTTATCATACTGATCTGCTATGGCAAGTGGCTAAATTAGACCTCCAAATTAGGCAGGACCTATAATAAACAGGTCATTGTCAAACTGCCATCCATGTTGTGCAAACCCACTCTAGTTAGAAAAGTGTAGAACTAGAATTTAATTCCAAAACTCCTGTTTTATTTTTAGCTAAATGGATAACTGTCATAGCAGCATCTCATTTAAAGTTACTTTTTTCTTATAACTCAAAATTTTGCTGGGATGGGTGGCTAAGAACAACTGCCATCAGCTTTAAACTGCTTTCTTTCATCTTCCTGTAGATTAATGTTTTCTTTGGTTTGTTTGTTTGTTAAACAAACTACAGGGAATACAACAACCGAGTCAATTTGCTTTGAGTCTGAGCAAAACAGGACAACTAATTTTTATGGGTTCTTAGCTATCTGCTAAAACCAAAGCTTGTCTCATTCTGGAAGGAGCAGATATGTAATATACATCAGTGATGTTTGCTCTGCTCTCACTGGAGAAAGCCAGGAAAAACAAACAGAGCATAAAATATGGGGAGGTGAATCACTGTGGTGGGCATCACCAGACTCCTACACAACACAAAAGGTTTGATTTAGCAGAATTACAGGCAATGTATCTGGGGCACCTGTTCAGTTCCTGTTTATTTTCTCTTTCTGAAACATCAATCACTTCAAAACTCCTGCCTTTTTAAAGTTTGCTTTTAGCAGTGGTTGAACATATGGTAGAAGCTCCTGTGAGAATGAGTATATTACTATGCACAGATAAGTGACAAGTGACAGCATAAATACTTGAGTTAGAAGGAAATAGCAATTCTCTTCAAATACTTTGCAAATACTGAGGATCCAATCAATTCCTTGACCAATATTCTGAACATTCACATCAATAAAATTAATGAATTACTTTTTTTTTTGTAAGTAGTTGAAGAATGTGAGTTTCTAAGGAGAGCTAATGATAATGATACCTTGCAGAAGACACTGCCCCTAGGGGACAAAGGGAACAAGCTGCAACCAGGCAGCACTGAGAAGAATATTTAGCTTGATACCTGTCATAGAATAGTTTGGATTGAAAGGGACCAATAAAAGCCACCAAGCACAATATGTCCTGTAATAAGCAGGGACACCTTCCCCTATATGAGGTTGCTCAGAGCCCCATCCACCCCAATCCTGAATGTTACCAGAGATGGGGCATCTATTTCCTCCTGGGCAACTTGTTCCAGTGTATCACCTCCCCTTATAGTAAAGAATGTCTTCCTTGTAGCTAATCTGAATCTACTCTTTTGTAGTTTAAAACTATTACTACTCGTACTTTTGCAACTGACCCTAGCAAAAATTTCTGCCCATCTTTCTCAGTGGCCCCCTTTAAGTATTGTAAGGTCACATTAAGGTCTGCCTGAAGCCTTCTCTTCTCCAAGCTGAACAATTCCAACTTTCTTAGCCTTTCCTCTGAACCAGGTATCATTCAGATAATGGAAGTAATATAAAAAATGTTTTTTAAATGGCTATATATCTTTTCACCAATGTGTGCAAAAGAAAAAAACAACAACATTTTAAATGCTCAAAACAAACAAGGGATTGTACATGAAAGGGAAAATGTTCAAAGGACTGAAAGGCTGATATGCATTATAAACTCTGAATTCCTCCCTCTCCTCTCTTGTTAGTGGGAAACAAACTGAAAAATCCTGAGCCAAAATGGGTAGAGACCATCACCAGAGGTATGAAACAGAGGACCTGAATACCCCTCTGAAAATGCATCTCTCCCCCCAGCTGTAAAATATCTTTCCAACTTGGATGTCTTGGATGCAGTGAATTGTTCCACCTCATTAGGTCCAACATTTTGATCCACAGAAGTATTTTAAATAATCACACATGTAAATTATAAATCTTTAATCAGCCTGTAATTATGCTTCTGTCAATTAAATCTTGCCTTGTCTGCAGAGCCTGCTTTAGCAAGTAACCCTAGAGCATAACTGTTTGAATGACTAGACAGGGGGAAGTAGAGGATTTCTATATCCCATAACCTTCAGACTTTGAGTTCAGGAACTATTTATAGATCTTCTGGCTGGGACTAGACATGATGCTCTTAAAGATGTTAAGAGAAGGCGGGGCAAACCCAAAAGTAGTTGTAATTTTCGATTGTGAGCCTTTACCTTAGTTGGTGATGCTTATGTCTAGGGATTTGTTTTTATTGAGGGGATTGGTAACAACTTTTATATTTGTTTCTTTGGATTATCTTTGGATATGTTCTTTTGAAAAAATAAATTAATTTCAGTCAACGTATTTTGGTGCAAAGTTTAAAGTAGCAGTATAGATTCTTTTCAGTGTTTCTGTTTTGACGTAGACACATGGAGAGGGGAGATAAGGGCATCCTCTATATGGACAGACATTCTATATAAAAGAAGAATGCTATTTATTTTAGATGCTTATTTCATTAGAGAATGAATGTTCCCATTTATTTCCATTGACCTGACAGGAAGCCTGATCCTCTACAGAGCCTTCCTAACTTGCTTATTCTGGATGTATATTAGTGTCAGCTTACAAAATAGCATCCCTGTATTCCATTTTACCAAGTAAAAGGAAGGGGGAAGATGTGCATATTGCATCTGCCTTGTTCTTCAAGTTCTTAACCAAATTATAGGATGGGTGCTTATATATTACTTTAGAAACTATATATTTTAGGGAGAGGAAAGAAAAATTTATGCAAAAAAAAAATTTATTATGTTAAATTTAAGATGAAACAAATCTGCTTTAATTTATGTTGCTTATGTGTTGTGTCTATTGGTTGGGGCATGTAAGTGTGTTTGATTAATAGTTACTCTGTTTGAGACTAAAGAAACTCCTGTCATTGTATGACAAGTAAAGACACTTATCAAAGATTCAGCAGTGTACAATAAAGGACTGAAAAAAAGGAAGGTGCCCAAAATCAACCCTTAATGATTTTTTTTCCCTCCAGAATTTGAATGTATGTAAAATGCTCTTTTGGCTTGTTTTTTCCCGCTATTTTTCAGGTTTAATTGTCATCTCTGTAATGTAGTAAGATCAGAGCAGTATGGAATAGTATAAATTAAAAGATTGCTGCCTAATATTGTTTAAATGGGAAAATCACATTAAATGACATTCAGACTATTCTTGGAATAGGAGTCAAGGTCTGTCTCAAACAAAAGAATCAGAATGCTAAAGAGAGACAGGATGCTTCGTTTGCTGCTCCTTATAATGACAATTTTCTTTTTAAATCAGAAAAAGTAATGTAGTGAACAGAAAGACAGATGTGAAAGAAAACAGTTTAAACATACTGCAGCTGTGTATTACCCAAGGGATGCCATCAGGAAGCACTGCCTTAGCTAGCAGTTAAACTTCCAGTGGATAGGGGATAATTGAGAGAAGTGTTACAATGCACATCAAAAGGGTAGATTGATCCCATCAGGTGAAACAGCAAGTGATAAATAAGAATATTTAAGATACATCAAGGAAATATCCAATAAAGGATGGACATTTTCCTCAGCCCTCCTTTTGTTTTTAATGCATTTATAAAAACACTTTTTATTATATTTTACAGCTGTGACCATATTTAGTTCTAGCTGAGCTTTCTCCTTTCTAATTTTCTGTCTCCGTAACCTAAGGACACCCTTGTACCCTGCCTGAGTTGCCTGCCTTTTCTTCCAAAGTTCATAAACTCTTTTTTCTCCCCCTGAGATCCTGCAAAAGGTCCCTGTTCAACCAGACATTCTTCCCTGCTGGCTTGTCTTTTGATAAATAAGGACAGCCTGTTCCTTCACCTTTAAGATTTCCTTCTTAAAGTATGTCCAGCCTTCCTGGACCCCTTTGTTATTAAGGACTGTTTCCCAAGAGACTCTCTGAACCAGTGTCCTGGTTCAGGGTCTAGTTGCTCTAAGCATTGGGCTGTCGGTTTAAAGAGACATTTGTCTATATGGGAGGTCAGAACCATTAACCACATTTTTGAAAAATCTACTAAAACAAATATGAGAGATGATATAAACATTGAAACACAACACTCGTGAATGTTCCTGACATATACAAGGAATAACTTACTTCTGCTATGCCATTTATGGCTTTGCATGAGGTCAGCAGTACATGTTCAGCACCTGGGATTTCTTTACTAGTAAAAGCTTAGACTTCTGGGGAATTTAGGTACCTCCACAGTTAGCTTTCAGCACAATCTAAATGTCCAGAAAAGGCATCTAAATCCTTAGAGAGGGACCTGAATAGTTAGCCTTTATGACTGGCATTTAGTTCTCAGTTAATCAAGCTCTCATCATTTAGCAAGTAGTAATTAAGGCACTGCTATTAAAGGAGGGTCATTTAAAAAACATCACCAGATGCTTATGATCAAATATTTTTTTCAAATTAATATGATGAAATTAAAATCACAAATTTTACTGATAAAGGTGAAAGCTCTTGTCTCACATTTTGACTTTACTGGGTTTTAAATCAGAAATCCCATACAAAAAATTGTTTTAAATTGATTTAAAACTCCATTTCTCTGAATGTCATTCTGAATGAAGAACTATCAACTCTTCTGATTTTACTGGAGCCCATGGTTATCTATTCTTGATTGTACAGTATTTAAAAATTTTCAGTAGCATGGAAGACATAAGATGATTACTGATAAAGTTTACTGTTGACAAAGATTGATGGAATGGTTATTATAATGAGGAATACAAATCACTAATGTAGAAAGCTGGATCACCTTGTAAACTGGGCCCAGTCCATATGATTCTGTCTTCCTCCATGTAAGACAATTAATACATCTGGTAGTAAAGAATGCATGTTGGGCATTCAATATGCAATCTAGAAATAAAAGTGAGTCTGAGAGAGGTCATAATGGGGAGTCTGCTGGATGTGAGGTCCAGAGTAGCACTCTGATTTATAGGAATTACATACAGAGAGCTGAATGCTGAGTAGTGAAGTATCTAATAGCACTACCAGTGAGAAATCACTGCTGCTACTAAGATGGGATGTGTGCTCAGCTCTGGTGTCTGCATTTTATTGAAAGAAAATTGATAAGTGGGATATGTTCCAGAGAAGAAAGAAAACAATTAAAAACAAATGTTAAAAGGATATTAAAGCATATAATATGCAAGAATGACATTGGTCATAGGTCAGTGTTGCTTACAATCTCTTCTTCAGGCAACATTCCTTTTACCATAACATCCTTTGAATTACAGAAATTTCCTTTAAATCTTTCTTTCTCTTACATCTAGGCTCTTCAGAGGCTTTTCCCACCAGCTTTACGTCAGTAGCCCTCTAGTTGTTTTCCCAGATTATTAACTATTCAAGCAAAGACTTTCTGGAGGCCAGGTAAGAAAAGCCCTTTCACAGTAGCAAGACCTTGGTTCTAATCTTAGTGCCATGCCAGGTGCCATAGTCAGAGGAAACATTTTTCACACATACCTACCTGTTTTTTTTTGCCTAAAACATACAGTGGCCTGCAAGACTAGCACATGGGACATAGTATGAAAAGTAGATATAAAATTAAGATAGTTGTGCCCTAAAAGATCAGAAGACATGTTTCAGAGCATTAGATTAACCTAATATGCTTCATTTATGGATCTTCAGTATAGGTGTTAATTTCTGGTAATTTTTTTTGTTCCCAGTGTTTTCAAAAAAAGTGAGCTGGAATAGCTTTACATTGCAAAATAAAATGTACAAGACAGAGAGTAGATCCAGACTATCTCTACTGATGTCACAGGGAACATGAATCTCATTTTGCTTGTGTGTATGAAAGCCATAAGCATAAACTCCCCAAATCACACTCCAACACAGAGGATCTGTCCAAATAGTAAGGAGTTAGAGGGGGGGGAGAGTGGGAAGTTAAAAACAATCAATAGTTTAGAAAAGACTTTATTTTCAAAGATATTCAGGTATCTGACTACTGGCTGAAATGTGAAGTCAATATGAAGTCAGACAAAATGTAGCAAATTCTGAGAATGTTTCTGCCACAAATTATTCCAGTTGAATTGACTTTCACCTGTTATGCTGAGAGCAAACCTCTGGAAAGAATGGGCTAAGGCTGCTATGAAGAAGAAGTGATAAATTCTCTTCAACATGATTAAATTCTTGATTTTCTGTCCATCAAAAGCCCTTTGTAATACCCACACAAGAAAACAGAGAATAACAATTTGGATGCCAGTAAGACCTGTTATTGTACTGCACCTTGTACTGGGACTTTGAGTGAAATCATCCACTTGAGAAAAGATGGAGAATAGAAGCTGAGGACTGCTTCATGCTCACACAAGATGAGCCTTCAGGTATAAGAAGAAGACACTGTGCTCTGTGTGCAGCAGTTTGCGTAACCTATCATATGAAACTGATGCTAATGCTTTCACTTTTCAGCTTTAAATTGGAGTTCCTTGCTGATTTACTAAAATTGGATAATCACTTTCTCTGTATTAACTTGTCACTCTTATTTTATGCAATTTTAAACCCAGCACTTCATTCAGTTATCCTTTGTACACTTACTGATTTTATTGTAAGGGTTGTAGGAGATCTTCAATACATAAGAAAAATACATCTACTTTAACCTTTTTCTAAACCACAGTCTCACTATATCCTAACAGGGAGATTTTTCTTTTTTTCCAGAACTCATGCATGGTTGTTCAATCTTCCCGAACGTGGTCTCAAGTTGGTTTGTTTATCTTCTCTTAAAGCAACAGCTGGTAAAATCTGGAAAAGAGACCTGTAATTAAGAAGAGAACCAGTGCAAAAGATTCTAAACAGAAAATAACCACATCCCTCCTTCAACAGTTTTGTGATGAGAAAATGAGGACTTTGAAAAAGAAAGCAACCTGGATTGGTCCCAATATTGGTATGCAAACCTACCTACCAAGAAATTTAAGCAGTGAATAGAGCATCATGTTACCCTTGGCTCTGCCAAATACTCAAATAAATCTATTGTGTCTGAAAAACAAATTTGTTCTGCTTATGCATCCAGGATGCAAACTTGAATTTTCAAAACAAACCCATGGTAACAGAATGTTTCCTCCAGATGGCAAGAAAATGCCTTTAATTCTGTCTCACAAATAAAGTACAGAACTCTAGCCATGTTTGTAGCTAAAAGAGGTTGTTCCTTTCCGGAACTGCAGGCTGGAAAGAGCTTTATTTTCTGTAACTGTGGATGAAATTCTGGACTTGAATTCAGTAGATTCTTGTCATTGATTTGAGTGGACTGAGAACTTGACAAGTTATACAGTAAAAGGAGTATGTATGTATGTGTGCTGAATTTGAGTATGTAAGAGTATATACTGAAAAGAACTTGGAGCTTCCTTTCACAGGGGAAATGAAATGCACAATAAAAATCAATTAACCTGGAAGTGAAGAAAGCTGCTCTGACTCATAGTTGGAAATATGAATGTTGTTTGGCTTTGGCTCAAAGGAAGCAGGCGCATATAAACATTTCTTCAAGTCTCTTAAAAATATAAACATGGAAAAAGCATAATTTTTTTTATAAGAAAACTAGGTCTGCCTATATAGGAAGAACTGGTTCGACTGTGTGATCTGTAGTTGTGAAAAAGTGCAGATAGGAATGCATTGCCTGTTTCTCCCATAAGACATTGTCTTCTTTAAAGTGAAGACGGAGGGAATGAGCACTTATTAGAAGGAGGAATAGGCAAACTGTTTTGGAAAAAACAGACCAAACTGTGTTTTCATAGCTGTATAAACTGTACAGAGTGGGATGTGCAGCACCAAGCATGTCGAGCAGGGAGATTACAAACATGTGCAGTAGAAAAAGTGTAAAAGAAAAATGCTTTAGCTTTCTCTCATCTTCCCCAGAGATGAGTATCTTTTTATGAGTGTTAGGGCAGTAAGTCAGTAAGTGTGAAAGTTGGTGACCTAAGGACCTAAGGCTCGAGCTTTTATCAACACAGCTGTGCATACCCTAGGCTTTTCACTCCCAAGAAGAGCACCCTAAACACTTGACCTCCACAAACACTTTACACTTTCTCTGCTGAAAGTGTGCCATTCACTAGAAAGTTGTATGAGGAGCCAGCAAGGCATTCCAAGTGATACAGTATTATTCTGATTATGAGGAAAATGTTCTTGCAAGAGAGGGAAAAAACAATATAAACTTTTACATTGCCTTACAAAGCATTTTGTATAAGTAAATTCCTACCTTTAGCATGCTCTGCTGTCTCTGTCTTAATATGTTTCTGGTACCAAGGAAGATACAGCCTTTGGGCTATTTCAGTGCTTCATCCCTGTTAAGTTTAGTTTAGGAGTCACCTATACATGGCACTTCTTGCCTAGTTCTCTAAGATATTTTTAGCTGTTGTTATTACAGCTGCACATTATAACCCAACACTGCATATCCAAATAAATGAGAAAAGGAAAAGGAAAATTGCACTTATTTGTAGTGGAGTGAACTGTTTCTTGTTAGGGAAGCAGAATGTACCACCTGCTGCATGAAGGGTGGCTACAATTAGCAACACGTACACATATTCAGACCTTCCCACGCACAACCTCATTCACCCACACACTCTGGCTGCTCAGTAAGTAATTGGACTTCAACTCCAACAACTTGACTAAATCCTGTTGTTCTTTCTCAAACCAAATTTTCTTTATTTTATCGTAATTCAGCTTTCATAGGACTCAGAATCTGTGCTTTTTTGTTTATCATGGAATGGTGCAATGAAAGTAACACAACCTCTGTGAATACAAAAAAATGGGAGAGGAATTTGCAAATTTGATTTTATATGTATATATATATATATGTGAATTTGGAATTTATTGTGAGATTATTTAGGGGTTCTGTGAAGCCTTTAGCAGTCAAATACAGAAGTGACTATTGCCTATTAAACATTAAATGTGCCAAAATGTTCTATTTTGAACATCAGGCGACGTTTCCAGAACAGATCTCTCTTAATGAATGAATTGTGACAGCAGCACAGCCAGATCCACAAGCAGATTCATTGGTATAGCATGACATTACCACACAAAACATTTATGTGACAAGAACCTAATGAAATTCATTAATTGAAGCTCAGCATTTAAGTCCTTGAGGTTATTTCTAGTGTGCCTAGTAATGAGGATTCACAGCAGCTGAGAGGCTAAGCCAGATGACATTGCAGCCTGTAGGAAATACTGCAATGATGTAGCAACACAGATGTGGCAATGCTTATCCTGAGGTGCTACAGGGAAAGGTGACTTCATTTAACCTGTTTCATCCATTCACACTCACATGGTTATCTCCCACATGTTAAAACCCATTAAAGCCTGTGTTTCCAAGTAGAACATTTAATACACAAGGCTTTTGTATTGAGGGGATGTAAGCAGAATTCCTTGAAATGAATAGAAGTAAAGGGTCCTGTCCTCCTAATATTTTTTTGTGTTGTCTTTTGCTGGTTTTTGATAGCTTTTTTGTTCTCTGTGAGCTGACACTCCTTCTAGCCCTTCAAATCTGTGAGCAATGAGAATTAACCACCATGCTTTGCCTTTCAGTCTGGTGGTTCTAAGCAGTTGCAAGCTAATATACTGAGATTGTCTTAAGCTGGGGGACCACTAAAATATTACATTCTTGCAACCATTTTTCTGGTTTGTGGTAGTTCCTCCTTGTGCCTCATTCATTCCTGTTCAGAGGCTGAAGTGTGTGCACAGTTTGTGATTACACTTGTCAGTGTATATTTTTTCGTGAACTTTAAGATGAACTGGTGGGTAAGTGAGGCAAGTAGCCTGGGGAACACATATAGAAATGGCCAGAGTTGGACTCAGGGCACTGAAGAGACCATTGAATCTGCCAGGTGATTACTGGGGGGATCAGGAAGACAAAGCCAGATGCTGAGCTGACCATGGCTTCTTGGGTCCAACCAAGGGTGTAGTTTGCACATGTCAGTGCATGAGGCAACAGGAAGTGGGAGGATCTCAGGACAAATTACTGGATGAAGTTACTGGATAAGACCAGTTGCTGACCAGTTACTGAATCCACAGTGAACGTGCGCGCGCTCGCGCGTGTGTGTGTGTGTGTAAGTCTGTGCCAGCAGCTGGAGTGAGGCTGCAGGCCTTGGCTCTCCTATGTCTAGGATGACTCTCCTATGTCTCCTATGTCCTCTTCAATGGAATGGGATGCAGGTGCCAGTTTCAGTGAAGACTGTCTAGGCCAGTTACTGGGGGGATCCATATCATATATGTTTAAATATTTCCACTAAGTGGTTTTTATCCTGATGGATGGGAGAGGGGAACTCGTGGAGGTCACTGGTGCTGCACGTGTTTGCCCAAGTGCTGTGTTTTCTACTTGTGCTAGATGGTGTGGCTGACCATATCTTTTTTCATATTGTACACGTGTGTTTAACTGTGACTCTGCTGGGACCACCTACTCAAACTTTTTACTGGCACTGCTGCTGCTGAACCTTTGTCATGCTTCTGGATCATGCAGTATCTAATACAGAGTGGTTCCTTTTCTGCTTTTTGTGCAAAACCCTTGACACTGTCCAACATGGCATCTTTACCTCTAAAGTGTAGATTTGATGAATGGACCACTCAGTGAATAAGATATTTTCCAGATAATCACACTTAGAGAGTTGTGGTCATGGGCTCAATGTCCAAGTAGAAAGCAGTGATGGGTAGCATTCCTCAGGGGCTGATATTGGGATTGATACTTTTTAACATTTTATCCATGAAATGGACAGTGGCATGGAGTGCACCCTCAGCAATTTTATCAATGAGACCAAGCTCTGTGGTGCTGTTAACACACTGGAGGGAAGGGATGCATCCAGAGGGGGACCTTGACAAGCTTGAGTAGCGGACCTGTGAGAACCTCATGATATACAACAAGGCCATGTGCAAGATCCTGCACCTGGATTAGGATGATCCCAAGAACAAGTACAGTCTGGCAAGAGAATGGATTGAGACTCGCCCTGGAGAGAAAGACTTCGGAGTGTTTGTGGATTAAAAAACTCAAGATTAATTGGTAATGCATGTTGGCAGCCCAGAAAGCCAGCCACATCCTGGGCTGCATCAAAAGAGGTATGACCAGGAAGTCAAAGGAGGTGGTTCTCCCTCTCTACTGTACTCCTGTGAGACCTCACCTGGAGTACTGTGTCCAGCTCTGGTGTCCCCAACACGAGAAAGATGTGGACCTGTTGAAGCAAGTCCAGAGGAGAGCCAAGAAATCGATAAAAGGGCTGGATCATCTCTCCTACAAAAACTGACTCAGAGAGTTGGGGCTGTTCAGCATGGAGAAGAGAAGGCTCTGATGAGAAGTTATAGCATCCCTTCAGTACATAAAGGGGGTTTACAAGAAGTCCTTACAAGGAGAGGGAGTTTTCATGAGGACATGTAAGAAAAGGCGAATGACCTTAACCTGAAAGAGAACAGGTTTAGATTGGATATTAAGGGTGATGAGGTATTGGAACAGGTTGCCCAGAGATACTGTGGACATTCCTAGAGGTGTTCAAGACCAGGCTGGATGGTTCTCTGAGTAATCTGGTCTAGTGGAAGGTTCCCTGGCCACAGTATGGGATTGGAGATAGGTGATCTTTAAGGTCCGTTCCAGTCCAAACCACTCCATGATTCTATGATTCTATGTTTTCTCCTTTGTTCTTCCTGGTAGTGATACCAGTGAGATTTTCATGTGCAAAATGTGCATGATTGACATTGCTATTAACTCAAATTCTCTAACAAGATTAATTACCTCAGTTACCCAATACATGGCATTACAAAGAAATACCATTTTAGGAAGTGAACAGTACCTGCCACATAAAATTCATAAACCTTTAAGCACTCTTTAGTTGGACAAATGAACATTGTGACATGCAAAATTATTAATTGTGTTTAAAAATATGCATCAATATTTATATAGTGCAATAAGATGACATAACAGTCTGTGAAAGTGAAAAATTATATCTGCCTTGAGAAGTTTATAGTTTAAACTTAGAGCTGACAACATAAGTGATTGCAAACATGGGAGTTGCAATAATAGGAAAGTCGCATTTGCTATATTCTCCTTTTCTTGTTTGCTGTTGTTTCTGTCTTTGTGACCAGTTTGTAATTACTTAATTGATGTGAACTGAAAGTTGCTCTGTGGCGAATCAGTCACATAGAGTAAGTATCTGGAAATGAGAGGTTATAGTAAAGAAAGAGATAGGGAGAAACACAGGACAAGAGGAAGGTAAAGAGTATAAAATAACTGTATGAGTACAGAAGCAGTCAAGACAAAGATGAAAAGGAAGGAGAAAAAAAGATAGGTAAAGAAACACAGAAGAACTGCTACAGAACATCCATAAAACTAGATAACAGTGACAAAGTATTTGTTATACATTCAAGATGAAGATGCTGAAAATTTCAATATGGTATATCCTGAGGACTTTGTGACAATCCCCTTAAGGAGGGGCTAGAATAAACCAGTGGTTTATCAGCAACCCAATCCAGTTACTCTTGTTGTTGGAGGAGAGAGATCTGTAGAAGAAACTATGGCTTGCTAGGTGCCTGGCTTTTAGATTTTGGGTGGCTCTGTGTCACAGGGGCTCTCTAGGGCAATGGTCTCCAAACTTTTTTGATTGTACATCCCTATCATTAAAAAAGTTTTGAGCACAACTGTCAATATATTATGTATGTATTTATTTACGAAGTACATACATTTACTACTGTGATATTTTACATGTCCTTTATAAAACATACAAACCTCTTGGAAAA
>VYZP01014315.1:254-33329 GCA_013400635.1 Hypocryptadius cinnamomeus | reverse complement strand
TGTTTGGCTTTGTCTTTGGATCAGCTTTCGTTCCCGGCTGAGTTTTGCTGCAATCCAGTGTGTTGATTTTAATCCAGGTTTCTGTGACTTTTCTTGTGAACAGACAGAGCAGGTGGCATTTCTGATAGGCCCTGCATATTTTCATTTGGGGATGAACTATTCCCAGGGGAAAGCCTTACCACTTCCAAGTGCTATTAGTCCACTGGATTGAAACAATTTTGCCTTATGGCACATGACAAGTACACCTTCTGCTCTGAGTTTGGTCTTAGTTTTCCATCTGCATAGTAAGTCTTGGCTCTCTAGGTTTTGTTGCCTATACCCTCAATGTTCTCTATTAATTTTAAGTGAAGTGTGTGCTACAGTGGCAGTACTTCTTTAGAAGAACTAGAAGTCTTTTTCCCTGCAAATAAGCCTTCAATTCATTTTGCTGTAACTGCATACTGAAAACTACTGCATCCTTGGTTTTCTACATGCCTCAGAAGTGCCATCCCCGCTATTTGGTCCTTTGTTTCAGTCCAAAATGGACCAACACATTTGCAATGCATTACTTACTGAAACTTATTTGGATGGAATTTAGTATCACTTCCTCCTTTAATGTAAGAAAGGAGCTGAAGAATCAGTAAACCTAACTTTCAAATATTCTAAGCAGAATGCTACTTTCTAATGAAATATTTTTGCATGTTAAATTGTTATTCAGTTATTTTTGAAGAGTATTTTTAGAAAGAGACTTTTAAAACCAGATTTACTTGATCATTCTGCATTCATTTGGATTTTAGTAGCATTTGAATGGAGTGCCTGTTTTACATACCGCTTATGTTGTCCAAGTTACAGATCAGCACTGATGTGTTCCCTGTTGGGACTGTGGCCCTTTTGAGCAAAACATTGTTCCTGCAGTTTAAATGGAAATTTGAAAGATGCAGCAGAGGTTTCTGGGAGTTGTTGGCAGACTTATTGTATGAAAGGCTCCATTTCTGCCTTGTGGAGTCAAAGACAAAATGAAAGAAATGTTTAAAAGCATTTAGCCTGCAGTTAAACATCCAGGCATTCTTTGACAAATACACTTCAAGTTGAAAAAAGTTCAAACTGACTAGTATCTGTGGCAGAGGGATTGTCAGAGCATTTTCACGGAGATCCACGACCTATTTGGAAAAAACACAGAATTAATTTGATACGGTTTACAGTGGAATTCTTATTGCAACATCTTAAAACAGTTTCAGTGTACAAGCAATTCTGTAGTTCTGTAAATCTGCTTAGGATTTTAATAATGTTGTTCTAAGCTTTTTAATGTAGATGAAAAGTTTAAATGGTGGTATTTAGAATTCTCCCATTGTAGACTTGCCTCTGTGTGAATAGGGAGGTGCAGAGCTCTTGCTGTGGAAGGGATGGGGGTAGAAAGGGATGTGCATTGTTATGGATTGGTTTGTGGCATAGAGAAATTGTGAATTTATGGTTATATCTATTACATTTCAGTGTGTTTTCCTACATATAAAAAGTAAATATATAAAATATTATTTTCACCATTTTCTCTAGTTTTTGAATTCGACACTAGTATTATAATCAGAACCATATAATCATGCTGAATAGTTGGTAAATAATATCTTAAAAGATTACCATAAATTATTGAAACAGTTGTATTGCTTTACAACCTGTAATTTGTTGAGATCTCTGAAGGCATCTGGATGAATTTTAGTTATCTTGTTGTTTCGCAGGTCAATGTCCTTCAGCTGTGAGCAGTTTTGAAAATCCTTTGGGTCAATGTGTTGTATGGCATTGGATGACATATGGACAGTTTGTAAAGACTGCAGGAGGCCTAGCCCTAGGAAGAAAAAACCCTTATTTTACATTTCATATTCTTGTTTTCTCAATTGCATCAAGTGTCTTTATAAAATTCTTTGCAACAAAATTCCTTCCATTCCTCACTATTGCAATGAGTGGCTGCAGCCTTTGTGTTATGCCTTTCCTAGTCAGGGTTGTCCCATTCTAAAAGCTGCATAGCATCAACAGCTGGCACATTAAAACATTCACAGTCAATGAATGTCTTAAAAATTTATACTTTCATAAAAGCCACTAGCATTTCTTTGTGCTATCAAAATTATTCTGACTTTGATCTCTGTACTTTGGGCAAGCTTCTCTGGAGAACTGGAGGTAGAAAAGGAGTGTGAAAAGGGTAGAATATACTGAGTTGACAAGATCCAAATATGTTAATTGCAAGTAAAAGATAGAGATGCAAAAGGTGATACAGTATCTCCTGTCCATTTGCATGTGCAGTTTCATGGGAGTTTTTACTATGTGGAATTACTTGAACTGTATTCACAGGATGTAAAACCAAATGAAAACAAAACCATGTTGTTGCTTATGCCTAGCTGCCTGTGAATTATGAAGCATGACAGTATATTCTTCAGTGTATCCTAGTTACAATAACATCCACCTTGCATAAGGAACACTTTTGTTTGCTGGAGACACCTAATTGTTTTGAGGTGCTGTGAAGGCAGCCCCTGAAGCTCCCACTGCAAGGTCCAGTGGAAATCAGGCACTTGAACACTCAGCATGCCCACTGATGCTGAGTGTTCAACACCACAGTGCCACTCTAAAGTGATTTTTGATCATACAGCATTGTTGAGAAGCTACTAGTTCTTAAAAATTTTGCACTTGATGTCACCTTGTTTACCAGAAACTCTTTTCTCAGACAGCAGTTCTGTTTGCTGAGTAACTGATCTTTGGGTTTATTGTGAAAAGCAGCGGGAATGATTCATTCCTGGCATGAAACTAGAGGTAGGTGATGGGAAAGGCATACAGAAGTTCTGACAGTTCATAAATTCATCAGTGTACCTGCATTGCACTGTGGCTACTTCCCTGAATTTGAGTTTGTGCCAAAAATATACACTGGTATGGCAGCAGTGGGCAGCAGCCTTACTCCTGGGGGGATGGGGGAGGTAGGGGAAGGGATTTTCTGTGGGAAACCTCTGCTATAGAACAGCGGTTTGTGTTTTCTTTCCAGAGCTTAAACCTCAGAATTTTGGTGAAGTATTTTGGACAAGAATAAGGTTCTGAACATGTATTTAAATTAATATAGGATTTAAGTATAACTTGAAGTATGGTGGTATGGTGGTACCATGCACAGCAATTTGAACTTGAAAAACTGAGAGTCTCTTATAGAAGAGGATTGATCTGTCTGACCCTCTGAGGGATCCTATAATAGGCAGTCATATTTATCTAAATCAAATGAAATATTTATCTATATCAAAACAAATCAAATCTTAATAGATATATTTTAAAATGTAAGCTTTTGTATACTGTCTATTCAGATACCTTGTCTATACCGACACTACAAAATCATTAAATGAAATGGGTTTCCTGTGTGCCAGAGAATTATTTAATAGCATAAAAGGAGAAAAATGGAACTTTCATGATCCTGTGTAGGGGCAAATATATTATCTTTGTGTGACTTTGTGGGATAAGTGATATTTTTGTTTGTCATCACATGTCCTCCTGTATTTTCAAACTCTAATGAATCTGATGGTGTTTGACATTAATAAATTCAACATATTGTACAGGACAAGGTTGCTCATCTGGTAGCTTCTGCTTCATTTAAACTGTTTGGTCACTGTGACTCATCCCTGGATGAAGGCTGAGCTGCCCAGCATAGTTCAGTGACCAGCAAAGCCCTTCTCAAAGTCTCTCGAAACCTTACAGCCCTCTCCTGTTACACCAAGATATCGCTGTGATTGAGTATTAAACAGAACTGAGCAAAATTGTTAGCAATGAACAAAATATATTTTCCTGCCTCTGAAATACCAAAACTACAGCAAGTTTTACTTAAGAGTGTTGACTTCCTTCTGAAGGGTAGTATGAAATTAATGATCTGTATTTTTTTTGACGTTAAGGTCCATGACTGGGAGGTGGAGGCTGGTAGTTTTCCAAAGATCCATACTCCCCCTTTCTATACAACAAGTAAGAATACTGCTTGGGCTCGTGAAGGATAAAACTGGTTATATTTGACTGCTATTAATGCAGTACAGTTGCTAACACTGTATTAAAAAAACCTAACAAAGTAAACAAACAACCGATTTACTTCCGCCTCTGTATTTGCCAGTGGAACTTTCCCTCACCTTAAGTATAATAAAATGAGGAAGTCACATTCTGGATTCAGCAAGTTGTATGAATTATATCTAAAGCCAATCCACCCCCTGGGAATCAAGTCCTTAAAGATTTTTGAAATGCTTACCTCTTGGAACCGTATTAAGATTATTTCTTTCAATTGACAATACTTTCAAAGCAGGCAGGAGACGATCAACAATGCTGTACTTTTTAGACCCGTGTGCAGGTGTAGGCATATCCAGTGTGAGGGTGTGGATGGCATTACCACTGAGGTCTAGAGTTTCTAAATTGGGTAAATTTGTACAAGTAGTTAAAGTGAGTTCAGAAATCAGGTTGTTACTGAGGTTCAGGTGTTTTAGCATCCACTCTTCATTTCTTCCATCAGAGCACACAAAAGTTTTAATATTATTGTAACTCAAATCAGCTGTTACTGCTATTTGTGATGTGTCTTCTGGTATAGTAGATATTCTGGTAAAAGAGCAATTCAGTAAGAACTGCCCATCCCACCGGCACTCTGAACGGCGATGTGTAGCAGGAAGGATCTGCTGTGACTTGGTTCCCACTGATCCAGGAAGATTAAGGTAAAGGACCACAGCTGTGACATGCAAGTAATAGTTATCCATAGTATCTATATGTAAAATGTAGAATTATGGTTAAATTCAGCACCACAAGGATAGAAAGCATAAAGAGTTTGACATTAAAAAAAAAATCAACACCAAATAACCACAGCATTACCAACATTCTGCCTTGAACATTCAGTTTTTGAGTCTTATTTTCAAAAAGAGCATTCATAAACTGGTAACCTCCCTCCTCCCCCCATCTATCCCAAAAAACAATTAGAACCTTTTTTTTTTTTTCTTTTCCAGCCTTTTGGTCGAGAAACACAACTTCTTGGGAGCTTGAGATCTAACAACAGTGGAGACTTTTGAACTCTGCTTCAGGTATTGCACACAATTACACTGAGCAAAGTCCACCACATACAATCTATGACAAACAGGTGTGGAACAATTTTTATACTTCCAGCTGTCATAGCAATAACACAACAATGCATTTTTAATGAAAAACTATATTCTTAGAAATAACACTTCTGAACTGCAGCTGCATCTTAGAATTTATTGTTTTATTTCAAAACAAGCATTTGAAATTCTACTGCCTTTCACCCATTGGAACAACCACCACACTTATAGATGGTGAGAGCTCTTCACATGCAAGTTGTTTCAGCATACCCACTATGGCATTTTACAGAGGCATGTAGAATACACTTTGTACACACAAAATCTTAAGTGCATCTGTGGGACTGAAATAAACAGTGTTCCACTCAATGTTTTAAATACATACAGAAAAATGTACCTTAGGCAGTTAGAAGACAAACAAGTAAATGCTCAACAGAAGGCATGTGTGTTGCCAACATTTCTCAAACTGTGTAATATAAATATATATTAACAATACATAGTGGCTAGCAAATTTGACAATTTATTCATTTGGTATTTTTATGATTGGTTTTGCTACATTTTGACAAAAAAATCCACACTTCAAAAACAATTCTGCAGATCATGATTTAAGAGTACCTTTGTGACAAATCTTTCAGCTGTACATTGCACACAGTATTTTGAAAAGAACTCTTGATAATTACAAGAATCCAATACTAGCATATAGGCATGTCAGTACTAATCAGAGAAGAGCTTTAATATGTGTTTAATGTACTTGACCAAGGCAGTATCTGTTATTTTCAAGATGCACTTCAGCTTTGAGGATACTGCTCTTTAAATTTTTTAATATGTGTTTGCATTTGTATACATAAAAATAAAGCGATAAACTTCCATTAGCATGAGAGTGAAAATTCTAAAAAAGGTTAGTTCATTTCCTCCTCTTAACTCTAACAGATGCTAATTGAGGCACTGCTTAGCAGCAAAGGTGGGTGTAAAGCAGCAAAATGTGTGTTAAAGTGTTTAGTAACTATTAACTCTGATAACTATGAGATCCATGAAGGAAGTATGCAAAAAGTTAGTACTTCCCCACAATCTTTAATGTGAGAACTCAGTGTTTTTTGCTACATTATATTCTGCTTATTCTGATTTTGTCAGAACAGCTCCACTGCTGTCCAGCCCCAAAACGACAACTGAGCATCAAAATCTGGCTTTGCCTTTGAGCAGTGAGGGAAATATGACTCCTCTGACCTCCCCCATGTGCTGTAATGCCTGACTGATGAATACCCCTCCAAAAATCACTTCCACCCGTACACATTCTGCATGAGTAAATTCAGAAACTGGGATCTTACATTTGAATTTCTTGTTCCAGCAGGAGCTGATTTGTATTTTATGGAATCCTATGTACTTTGAGCGCTGTAAAACAAGGGTAGATAGTTTATCTTCCTCTAACAAATAATCAGTTCTGAAGTTAATGTGTAAAACTTGCACAATTTTTAGGTAAAGAAGTGTGTGCTTATCAAAAAATTTGTCAAAAAGCTGTTACAAAGTCACTTTGAGAACTCCAACATTAAGGTTACTTGATGCTACTGCAAAACAAGGCTATTTTAAACTGAAGAAATACATGGGGTGAGGAAAGAAGGAATCTTATAAATAGCTGGTCTATTTTTAGCACAAAACACCTCACTGCTGAAAAAGCAGTTGGAAGGCTCAAATAGGCCCCAGTTCACCATAGTTTCACTGCTGACAAATTCTGATATACATGTATTTACCTTGATGTCCTACCACCACATTTATTATTACAGACCTGCAGTTTAACTTCAGAATTTAATGTTTTGATGTTCTCAGTAATGCATCAGTACTGCCATTTATGAGGAAGGAGAGATCTGACCTCAGACACTGCTGCAACAGTTATGCTTAGATTATTACCTACTGATTAATGGACTCAGACACTGTTCACATTAGAACACTCAGGAAAACACAATTTTTGGGTAGTAAGCAAGTTTTAAGTACATTTTAAAAAATGTACTTTTACTATAAACATGTTTTATAAGTACTTCACATAAATTAAGCAACTGCAGAATGCATTAACTGCACAGATAGAATGGAAGTTCAAGCAACACTTCAATAACTACAAGACTACTTCAAAATGCAAGTTAAATTTCCATACTCAGTATTACTTTGCAAATATTATTTGTGATAGCATGATTTTTTAACAACGTGAGAATGAATACATGGCAGAAATAATGTGATATTTTGAAGTGAATCTGCCACTGCCCCTCTTAGTATGCATCTGGTAAATCACCTAAGTTTGGGGTAAATCAATGTATCGACAAGAGAGAAAAGTCTGCCACTTCAGCCATCCTAGGAAAATCTATTTCCAACAAAAAGTTGACCATCCTGTTGCAGTACTTGAGACTGCAGTTGTGTTCTCAGCAGTCTTCAAGGTCTTGGGACGTAGGACAAAAACCTTCTCTAGAGACAACTGTAGGCAGTAGAATTGTTGCCAAGATCACATTCTTTACATATATTCTACTGATCCCAACTCAAGAAGGTACTTCAGTATGCATGACACCAAAAGCTTACAGATTCAGTGCCACTATTGCAGCTAACAGGATGATGACCTAACACTGCTGACCGTAACAGCCTTTCCTTAAAAATACTACGTAAGAAATGTTAGTATAAACTGCTGTAAAAAAAGAAACCCTGGAAGGCATGCAATCACTCCATACCAATCTATGTAAACACAAGCGGGGCGTGTCCCAGCAGCAGTCTGTTTCAGTGCGTGGCCCCGCAGGGGTTGGCAGAGGTCTGGCAGCCCATGTTGTGCCCGGTGACCTGCACCTTGAACAGCGTCCCGTCCGCGCACATGCACAGCTTGAAGCGCAGCCAGTTGCCGTTGTTGAACTGCTCCCCGTAAGAAGAGCTGGGCAGTCGTGACGGGCTGACCATCACAGTTCCGTTCAGGATGATGCTGTTTTCCTATTGAGGAGAGGAAAAGAAAATAAATTGTAGAATTACAACTTCTAATGGAAATAAGGCAGATTGTTTTTGAGAAGGACAAACTGGTTTAATGGATAAATAACATCTCTCGGATGGCTGTAGAGTCAACAATAATAAAAAAGGTTTGTATACAAATGTTCAATTTTTATTGAAAATTATAGCGATGCCTGTGGATTTCTAGTCAGCAATGCACTTTGCTATTCCAGTGGTGGATCTATATGGAGAAAGACAGCAGTAGGGTGACTTTTCACTTTACATTCTTATTAACAATTGCAGTAAATCAAAATATGGACAGGAAAAAGGAAATTGAATTCATACATTAAATTCATTCACACTTGAAAGTGCATATACCTTTATTTTTATCCTTCTTTTCCATTGTTCCATATATACTGCCATCTTAATCTCCAGAAATCTTAAAGGAATGCTAGTGAGTCTTACAGCAGCAGCACAGAAGGTAATACTCCAAACTATATGCTCTGCTCTTCTGGCAAAGGTTGCCAACCCTGGTTAAGCTTCCAGAGGAGATTAACTCCCTTTGGTATTCGTGTCAGTACAGAGGCCAATAGCTTAGCTGTAACTGCATAGTAGTTTTACTGTGTCTTAACAGTAGTAAATCAATGTTACCTGAAACTACTCAACCACTACTTAACAGCAAAGTAATAAATCATCTATTCAAATCCTACTAAATACACTGACTTTTATACATGAGCAATTTATATAAAATTTGAAACTATATAAAGCTACATCAGTTTACTATCAGCCTAAATTTGAAGATAGCTGTTAAAAAAACTGCTTTGATTTGAAATACTTACTGCTTTAAGTTCCATGTTTCCACCCATTCGAAACTCAATTGTCTTGCCTGTGATGAAAACACCTTCATTTCCCCGGACAATGGCACGACCATCAACCTTTATGTTTAGATCACTGGTTGCATTGCTGGTAATCTAAGAACACAACCAAAAAAACTGTATTACGAATTAGTGAAAATGTGCCACTTGTGTTTGTCTGAGTAACTTTAATTACCTTAAAAGTAGTGCTGTGCAAATTAATAAAAAAACCTTGAATTTCCATTCCACTAGCTTCTGCATATTTGTTATTTTCCATGCTCACTTTCAAAACAGGATTACTGAATTTTGGAAGGTATGTAAAATTAATTTTTTGTATAAAGATAGCAATTCATATGACAATTTTATGAGATACACAGCTATTGTACCAAATATAGGCTTCCTGTAAAGACAGACTATGTAAATTTACCATTCTGCTTTCACTGAATCTGTTCCTCCTATGTATTTATAGTTGTGGTTGTTTTTTCTGCAACAGGATTGCTCAGTACTTCCAAAGGCACACTCAACCCCCTAAAAAACCAGTAACCCTACTCTACCCTTATACAAACAAACAATGGGCTGTATTCTCATTGCTTACAAAACATAAGAGACATACCCTTTCTGTAGAGGCCTTTTGTACATTCAAGATTTTAACTCCATTTGGCAGATGAAACTCATGAGTTTCATAGTCGGTGCTGAACAAAGTATTTTGTGTTCGTGGGTCAACAAATTCCATGCCAATATCGCTGGTGATAGAAGTTTTGTCTTTTTCCACGCTAAGCTTGGTTGTTCCTTGCTGAAATACAATCTTCAGAAACAAAGGCATGAACTTAATGATGTTTCAAATGTAACATTTATTAGCAATGTGAGTGTAATTCTCTAGTGTTGCTCACACATTTTCAATCCATGGTATAACTTACAGGCTGGTTATTCCCAGTGATCACCAAGTCTTCGTTCCGTCTCCCTCCTACAGTGCTTTTATATAAGGGATGTATAACACCCATGTCAGACACCTGCTTAAACCGCAGCAAGCCACTCTCATGGAATTCCATACTGTCACAACCATTGGGGCCAATTCTTATCACTGCCCAGATAACCAGGGTAATCTGAAAGAGAAACACATTTTCAAGGATTATGTTGATCAGATCTTCCTACCACAATTATTGTATTAATTAGATGTTTTATTTGAACAATTATTAATGCCAGTGTTTAAGTGAGCTTTAAGTGGGAATTGACTTTAGTTTGTTCCTACTGAAAACATCATAACACATTTAATTATGAAAAGCATTTTAAATGATTTTTAGACTTACTTGAAACAGTAACTGAAATGATTTATATATATATATGAAATACTAACTCACATCCATAGTTATATCTTTTTTCTGTTTAAGGGCAATAATTAATTAAACAAATTTCCTGAACAGTTCAGCTTGGTATATACTTAATGCTGAACTGCAAGAACGCATCCTCCCAGATGGATGTGCAATTATGAAAAATAATTTGTTACTTCTTATTGACCAAGCAATAAAAATGTGATTATTACAACAATTAAGCTTTAAATTGCAGTGTGTGGTTAATTCTGAATGTTCACATACAGCTCTGTAACGTAAAATATAACCATGTTTTATATGCCATATATCCTGAATGCATATGTATTAATAACACTTCTCATGATGTGACTATTACTACCACAATACTCATGCCTGAACTTACACCATTCTTCCATCTAACCTTGCTCAGACTACAAAAGAACTAAAAAGAAAGAAGAAAAATGAGAATCTCCTTCAGTATGTTTTAAGTCCTCAGCCGTACTGGAAGCTTTTTTTTACTGAACTGTCAAAATGAAATATGACCTAATGGTGCTTACACTATAGCTATTATACTCACAATCAGATTGATGACGGCCAAAATAAAAAGAACAACAATCACACATATGGCCAAGTTGCCTTTCCTGCCACGTAAGCCTGTCTTATGGAGACGGTCTTCATCAATTGGAATGTATCCTGCTTTGAAGTTGCTGTTGTGCTCCTTATTAACATTCCTGCGTTCCACAGCCTTCTCTCGCATAGACTTCTTCACCGGGCCGTTAGAGCTTTGCTGTAACACAAGGCATGGGTTAGCTTTAAAAGGCATGTAAATTAGCTACAATGGCACACACATATGTATGCAAAAAATTTAAATTGACTAGTGGGATATATTGGATATTATGTTCAGTATTAGATTTAAGTCTGGCACCCGGCTGTCACAATACACACTTAGAACCACAGCAACCTCTGCTAGCACAATGACTAAATTTAAAATCCAGATACTTTCAGAAAATATAAGGCTTTATAGCTCATTTTTATCATGGCAGATAGGAATTATTAATTATATTGTTACAGTTAAAAAACTAAAACCAGCTACCAAGAAATTAATCAAGTTTTTACCTCTCAGGAATGATACAGGACATAATCCTGCAGGTTATCTGCCAATACACAGGATTTTAGTTCCCTCCATGCTCATATGTGACAGACTCTCAGTGACTATTCAAAAAGAGTGTGGTGGATACAGTTTTTAAATTAGTTTGACAGCACAGGGTTTGCATTCACCTCCTGTTGCTTGCATGCAGCATTGAGAAAGATACTGTGAGGCTTCAAACCTGGCATGGGGAACATGGCCAGACTAGCTTTCATGTAATAATCTGAAGTCATGAGATTGTAAGGGATATCCTGTCAATGCAACAAAGTAATAGAGGAAACTCTTGTACATATTCACAGTAAAAATAAACCTTTAATGTATTTTCGTAGCTGTCCAAAATTTTGTTCCACTTCCCTTGAATGGAACGGTTTGTTATTTAGGGATTCACATCTTCAAAGAAGGAGTTTGATCTTTTGGATGGAATTAAGTTTGTTCACTTGAAATGAACCCTAAAGCTACACCTTAAGTAACTGCACTTGCACATATCTACACTGATGTAACGAGTAACAACACCGTGTTTTCTTCTGCTGTTGAAGAACTATTAAGAGATGGTGTTGAGAAAGGTGCTTGACCTGGACGAGCTTGTGGAGGCTTCGCTGCCTCGGAGATGTTCTGGACCCGATGTCACCCTGCAGAACCCACACGAGCTGCGGGGCCCCGCGGCAGTGCCAAGCGCCCCGACAGGCGCGGCGGCGGCGTCCCCGCACCGCTCAAAAGCCAGGCGCCTCGCTGCCAGGGCACAAAGTATTTCTGTCTGTCACAACCCACGCCTGCGGGCAGGACGGCGCCGCTCCGGGCCGCGCCGCCCGGACAGCAGGCTCGGGCCGTCTCTCCCCGGCACGGCCGAGCCCGTCCTGTCCGAACACTGCCGGGCACAGGCGGGAAGGGCCGCCGAGCGCCGTTTCTCCCCTCCCCAGCCGGAGCGCTCCGGCACCACACCAGCCTCGCCCACCGCGGCGAAAATGGCGCCCCCACCCGAGCGCCCCCTCCGCGAGCAGCACCTCCGGCCGGACCGCCTGNCGCGCCGCGAGCCGTCTCGCTGCCCCCTCATTACCGTGGCACCGCCATCGCCGCGCCAGCCGTTGCGACACCACCGCGGCTGTAGAAGCCCTCGGACGCGGCCAAGCCCAGGGAAGGGGGCCGGGCTGGCATTACCATCTCCATTACACCTGTGCCGCCCGAAGAACACTCCCGGAGGGGCAGCAGAGCGAGCTGACATCTAGCCATGGCCAAGGACTTAAAGAACCTGGTGGGCGGGGGAAGAGCCCGGGAGCTGCAGGAGAAGCTGGAAAGCTGGCAGGAGAACTACGAGGTGAGTCCTGCCACTCCTCGGGGCCAGAGGCAGCGGCACTCGCTGGGCGTTCCACAGGCCGGTCTGGGACACTGCCCGGCACGCCCGTCCAGTTAGCGCAGTTTTAACACCTGTTAAGCTCCCACAGCCTCGGTTATTTGGCTTTTTGTCCGTGACAAGGTTCCCTGAAAGCAAGGGTTGGAGGTTAAAAGTGAGATTTGATCGCTACCGGCTGTGCTTAGAAGAGAAGAGGACGTTGAAAACCGGCGGGTGAAAGGACCACGGTTGGGGGGTTGTGCTCAGAAGGAACGGTTGGGGCCCAGGAACGGTCAGGAAAACGTGAGGAAAAAGGCTGCTGAAAGTGAGAGGGGGTTATCCAGCATCCCAGCTCTTCTGGGTGGGAAAACCTGTTAGAGTGAAAGGCTGATCCAAGGCAGCACGCAGCACGGCCGCTAAACGGCTTCAGAACGGCGGGCGGTGAGGGAGGAGTTTCCGTTACGAGGAGAAGGCTGCCGGTGGGCGAGGTGGAATCCATGAAGGAGTAACTGAGGAGGTGAAACAGTAGAGAAGGTGTAAAATTAGGGAAAGATGAGACTTCACAGTTGTGACTTTGCTCAGTGGAAAAAATCTTGACAGAGTTTTCCGTCCCGGATCCCCAAGTTTCTGTACCCTCAGGATGCAGATAGTTGGTCACGAGCCGGTAACCACCTACTGTGTGTGCTGTGGTTGGTGAGAAAAGAGATGCAGTGTTTTCAGGGGAAATCAGTTTTTTTCTTTTACTTCATGGTTGTATAGGAGTTACAGTTACATAGCCGGTGTAACTCTGCAAGATTCATGGCAAAGGACAGTTTTAAGGAGTTTGGGAGTAGCTGGTAAAGCTACCACAGAGGAGGCCAGAGGAGGAACAGTGTCATGCATTTCGAAGTCTCGCAGATGGTTGTTGGAGGTAGACCTTAGGAGGGCTGTGCAGCAGTGGGAGCTGACCTCTCCATCGTAAGTTGGTTAGGAATAGTCTTTACGGTCTTGGGAAATGAACAGTTTCAGGCTACTGTTGCAGAAAAAGAGGAGCTGCCAGATGGAAACACCGTGTTATGTTGCTGTAATGAGCTGGAAAAATGCACTTTGCAGCCGTGTTCTTGTGGAGGTGAGCAGGTTTACTGCGCTCTCCAAGGCCTGAGGAAAGCATGTTGCAGCAATCAAAACACAAGCTGATGGGGGCATGGGTGGGAATTTCAGCTGTTTTGGAAGCTTGTAAAAACCATATGGAGTCATTAAAACCTGAGGACCTAGAGGGTAATCTATGTGGAAGGTGATACACAAGTTACTGGTAAAGATAAGGAAAGCAGGTACAAAGTATGTATTCTTCTGGCAGGTACAGTAGCATCCTGAACAGATTAACCCCCTCAACTCCTTTTCAAAATTGCATTTACTGAAGGTGATGTGGTTTTGCTGTTTCCTAGGCATGATGCTGGGTTTTGCTCTTTCAGTAGTATATGTTTCAGTTTGTAACTCTTAAAAATCAGATGAAATTGCATGGAGGCTTCATGTGACTGCTGACAAAGCAAAATAAGAACCTTATATGTATTATTTCAGCTAATATGGAAAACCAGATTTTTGGCTATTTTTAAAAATCGAATAATCTGCTAGATTATTATTTTAATTACTGTTGAAAGATTTTAACCCAACTTCAACTTGTGGTTGCATTCTCTTTATGATGGAAAAGGAGTACGCTTTCTCAAGTAGTGAATGAACTGGGTCATAGAAGTCCTGATGTTTTTGCTCATTTGCCTATTAGAAATGAGTATTCAAAAATGAGTATTCTAATGGATCCAGTAAGAAAACGTTGGGAAGATGTAATTATGGGGGGGGTACATGCCATGATTGTAACAGGAATAACTTTAAGTAAGAAAGCCCACACAGATGTAATAATGCACATTAATTTACAGGGGAATTCTGCTGATGAAAATCTGAGCCGATGCTGTGAAATATTAGAACTGAACTCTGCAATTCAAAAGCAGCTCTTCTCAATTCTCAATGAAACATCTCAAGGAGGTAAATTGGTGCCTTGTCTAATTACTAACACATTTCACATGTGGTTTTTTGTTTCAGTTGCGTTTTTTTCCAACTCTGGCTTTTTCTGTAAGTGTTCTCATAATTTCTTAATGTATGTGTTTTCTTAGATGAATGTGCAGCAAAAATAAAAAGCTGTCTCCTGCCAAGTATATGCGGTGGTTCAGGAAGTGACAATCTTACTCAGGTGTGTAAGAAACTTATTTTAAGGAAATAGAACTATGTGAATTTATACCTGTGGAAGCACTTTAATGACTTTCTGTTAATATTAGCCTCCCTCAGATTTTACTTAATGAAATATGTCCTTAGTTGCTTGTGAAGACACCTATGGAGACAGGCATACTATTATGGAGGAATTTGCTTTGTATAATTTGCTTTGTGTTATTATACTGCTTTCCTTTTCTAGGTACAGATTTGCAATTTACATTTACATTTGCAGAGACATAATAACAGTATTTATACCATATCTTTTGTAGAAAAAATAGCACTGTGAAAATACATGTGTCAGCTGAAGGTGTGCATAAACTCCATGCATTAATCTGTGGGCTCCTTTTACTGGTTTTTTTTTTGAAGGAAAAGACTCCAAGGATATCTTAACATTTTATTATTTCCTAGAGTGTAAAAAAAAAAAAATGTTCATGTGTGTCATGATACCACCATGCTCCTGCCATGATATTTGTAGTTCATATGTATTTGGTATTTACTGAAGAGGTTGTAATGCTAACAGTTTCATACTAACAGAAAAGACAGATGTGTTGTGGCTTTCTGGTTTGAAAGAAAATAAGAGAGTTGGCTAATTCAGGCTAGGGGAAGATCTTCAAGATCCTGAGATTTGACAGTGATGTCTTCATGTTCTTTGGTTTCTCATTTTTACATATGCTCTGTCAAAATATTTCACAATTAAAATAGGACAACTAAAAAGTGATATCCCTTAAGAGTCAGAGTCTAGTATAAAGCAGGAGTGGTGGTGTGCTGAAACCCCCCCAAAATATAAAACAACAAAGTTATTGAATGACAGTACACCAGGAATACCAGTTACAGATTTGTAATTGCATGTGACATCCAAAATTTAAAGAAAAGCCTGTTGCACAGTTACTAATTTAACTCCAGTAACTTCCAGTACCAGCTGGCCATTCTATGGGTTGTTAAAGGCAGCTGCATGTATAGTAGTGTGCTTTCTGGAATGATACTTGCCTCCTGTGTTCTAATAACTTTTTCTGTTGTTTTGTATACATGAATTCCCAAAAAGCTTACTTGAGTTAGTCAATCAGAAGTTGACTAACTGAAAAAAACCAACTATTGCAACACTTCTGCAAAATGCTTTATTCTGATGATTCGGGCAGTAAATCTGCATGTGCTGACCTTCCATAATTTCTACCATGAGGTATAATATAAGTGAATATTTTAATTTTTGTAATTGAGTCTTTCTTTGGTGTTCCTGAAAGGTATTGCTTACGTCTCAGAGAGAACGCAATAGCTTTTGTTCTCAGTTTCTTTAGGAATGGTTGTTACTGAAATATTTAGAAATACATCTGCCCATTATGCTGTAGTACTTTACCGAGGGAATCTATAAGGTAGAATATTCAAGCAGTGTGACTTAATTTCCTGGTAGGATTCAACTGAAGGAGAGCTACAGCTGAGAGATTTGGTCTGCAAACCAAAATGTGAATTTCAAGACCTGGAGGACAAACTAAGTGAAACCCGTGCGCAGATCAACCAGATGGAACGAGAGTAGGGAGATTAACTGCAGTTCTTCCTGTTTGCTTTTTGGTTTTTTTCCTTGATGTCTAAATATTGATGGAGATTTGTAAAATGTTTTATTTCTGGCCTAAAACCAGAGTTTCAAAATGCATCTGAGCTCTGTATCATGTGTATATATCCAAAGTGGTGTACAAATGATGCAGTCACACCCACATTAATAAATTGACTTGGTAGGTTTTGCTTTTGGCAGAGGTGTTGAAAAACATGCCAGTATTCTACATAAAAAGGTTTTGTATAGTCCATGACAATCCCTTGTGGAGTTATAGTCTATAAAATGCTGCATGCTGAGTAAACCCTAAATAAAAAATCAATTGAGTAGCTACAGTGTAACATTTATTGAAGGACCCACAACATGTCACAATTAATTATACAGTGTAATTGATATATGAATATCTGAGAAGATAAAAGTCACTGTCATAAGATGGAGGAAGAGAGTTGGATTTCCAGATAAGTGACTAGGCTGAAGAGTTTTTGACTAGTTGCATAAAACATATTTTATGGAGCATTATAATATAAAAATTACTAAATTGCTTCAGATACAAGTTTGTGCAGTTACTACCAGTTCCATGGCCATTTAAGAGGTAGCTCGAAGTGGCAGACACATTCTCATCCATCCTATTACCATGAGAACAATGAACGTTTCACAAGTCTTGGGTCAGTACATTAAGTGATATAATTTCATGCCCTTACTAAGTGATTCCAAGAGTATCAGTTTGGATTTTCCCCATGCCTATTTCTAGAGCTCATCTTCCCAAATCTGCTTTTCTTTCCCAGTTGTCCTTTATAGTAGAATTTTTTAGCTTTTTTACTACTTTTTTACTACTTTTTTTAGCTGTTTTACTACTGTTCTGCTAGGAGTCCTTCCTGAAGGAGCTGACTTAGGATGGAACTGGGCAGTCTTTCCTCTTAGCAGATGTTGCTGGCCTTATTACCTGTGGTCATCTCAGTCAGCTTGTTCCTTAAAAAGGTGGAACAAGAATCTTGTCAGTTGATAAGTGTTAGAGCTTTTGTTGATTCAGATCCTCAAAAAAATCTTACCAGAGTCCTCCAGTAAAGAAAAGGAAGGACAGAGTGAATACCAAAATAAATTGAAAACATATTTTCTTTTTTCCTTCCACTTCTGGTAAGAGACAAGCAACAGTAATACTGGTGTTTGGAGGGAAAGCAGAGATGTTGGCATAGTTTTTAATATTAACTAAGAGTAAAGGACAGAAGATAAACTTGCTTCACTGGTTGTCTGCTAATCTTTAGGAATCACTCCTTCTTTTGGGGACAGCAGGAGAGGAATTGTTAGCTTTTGGTATTACTTGAATAACATCTGAGATATCTTTTGACTAACTAATATATTCCAGCAAGGAAAAAAGCCTAAGAACCTGATAGAAGACAATACATAGGTTCTTAATCTGTAGGAAAGAAAACTGAGATGGTTAAGTTAACATCTTAAATATGAGAAAGAAATTAGTTTCTTTTAGACCTGATTATCTGAGCTAGCATAAGGACGCCAAATGTTAACCAGTGATTTTTCCTATAGCACACAGTGCTATATCTACTTTCCTGCCACAATACACTTATACAATTTAAAGTAAGATCAAGGGTCTGCTTTGTTTCATTTGTTTTTAAACTCTGGATTTTTCCTGTATTTCAGCATAAAGAAAGCATGCTGAAATTATTCAGCAAGCATAAGGAGCTTGCTCAATAATTTTCTTATTTTTTCTGCTCCTTTTGTTTGATGATGAGGATTAATTGATAGATAGTTTACATTGATAGAAGGACATCTTGAGACTGACTGTTCTGTGTGATTAAGTCTGAAGTGTTCCCGTGCTGAACCATGCAGCTTAAAGAGATTACAGCAACTGGATGAGTACGAGCAGAAGATTGAGAACTTGCGGGATGAGATTGCTATGCTGGACTGCAGAAAGTCTGTCATCCAGAGCAGGTAGAGGCCTTACCCAGAGAAGTCACTGAATCATAGAAATCGGTCATGTTAGGTAGCATGAATTTCTTCCGCATTTAAATTGAAATATAAACAAAAGCCAAGCTTTTTTACTTTGTTAAACTCTTTAGATTATTTCTTCTAGTGCCCAAATATTTTATTTTAAAGCAACTATGTTAGGTTTGAGACAAAACAGCAAATAATACACCTTTGCAAAATACATGGAGAGCAACTGTGTGAAATAGAGAGTTTTTTTGTTGATGAGTCCTCTTTAAAAGAGTTCTGCTCTGTAGTTGGAGTGTTAAATTTTTACTTGCTTGGCTTCAGCAGTACTCTTCAGTGCTACTGAAAGAGGAACAAATCTCCAAAATATTACTAGTTAAAAGTGTGTTTCCTAGGAACAAAGTGCTTGGCCTTACATGCTTTACAAATTACTTTACTTTTACCATTTATGCTTTAGGCCATAAAACATATTATGAAAATACCTTCATATTAGACTAACCAGCTGTAGCTTTTTTAATTACTTTGGCTCAAAACTCACCTTACCCTTGTAAAAATTAAATTGACAAAGAAATCTGCCATAGGGAAAAGCATCTGAGGATGGTAAAGTGACATAAAGCTTCTTTGCACGTGTGTTGTAGGCTTGCTTGTGGTAGAACCTGCTCTCCACCGTGCAGTCTGAGGCCCTGTATCTCTCCTCCACCGTGCCCTTTGAGGGCCTGCTCTCCTCCACCGTGCGGTGTGAGGCCCTGTGTGAGGCCCTGTGTGAGGCCCTGTGTCCGTCCTCCCAAGTGCCGTGCCCTTTGCGTGAGGCCCTGTTCACCTCCCCGGCCCAGGCGGGGCAGCGCTTCACACCGCGCCTGCCTCATAGCTCGCTATAACTTCATTTATGCTAAAGAGCGCTTGGAGGCAGAGGCTGCTTTGAGGCGATATGTCTGTGACTTGGAGACGGTGCAGAGGATAATATACATTGCAGTTGTGGTGAGAAAAAATATTATTTCTGCTTTTACAGGAGGTGTGTTGTCAAATACTATGTTTGCATTGGTTTAAATTGTGGGTAAAATAGCATTTCTGTCAAGTGCAGAGAAGAAAAGCTTTCTTTCCTTTTTTATTTTGGTTTTTCTTTCTTCCCCTCACACTTCTACATTGAATTCTCAATGTAGTGTCCTACCTGACCTGTCCCAAGATTGGAAAGGGTCAATGATTTATTGTACAGGTACTGAAAGAGTGAAATTTGGTCTGAAATTGGTCAAATGATTTGGTCTGAAAAGTACATGGTATCTGCAGTGATCAACATTGCCTTAGTTAGAAAAATTCTTTTGGTGATGCTGCATTAAATACTACAACACTACAAAGCTAAGAATCTTTCCATATCATGCTTTCCTTATGCTTCTAGCTATGTGCTTTTTTAGTTTAATTGGGTCCCTTGAAACCATGTAGATACCTCACTTTTACCATGAACTCATTTTGAAGAAAGTCTTCATTTTTTCTGTATTGAATCTTTTTTCTATAAAAATGGTGTAACACATACCTGTATTAGAGAGGCAGCATCTCTTAATGTGTGTTATCCCAAGCACATTTTACTTACTGAAGATTTTTTCTTTCAGCTGTCATTCAGTTTACACTCTCCAATTCAACCTCTTTTCCCAACAAAGGAAGTGTTCGTGTCTTACATGTTAGGCTTTGGCACATAAAATGCTGTTACTCGTATCTTTGAATGTGATTGCATTGATCATGGGTATGTGATGGAATCCTGTGCAAATATAGAAGATTAGGTGGGAAGCTTTTCAATCTTATCTTCTGCAAATAAATTACACTCAATCAGAGAATTCCTTCCTCATGAGTTAATTTTCTGCTTTACACAGTATATCATATTCCTCCTTATTTTGATGATAGTGGGTTAAGTTCATTTTCTCAGATAACTGATAAAAAATTAAACTGGGCCTCCTGTATTTAACTAGATGTTCTTTATGTTTGCAGGAATCTTTCCGTTCGGCAAAGATGGCCTTCTGGAAGGTCAAAATAAATGTAAAAGACACTTTGGCTATATGTCACAGAGGGGGACCTTCGTCACTTGAAGTTGCTGTCCTGGATTATATAGCTTGTCACAAGGATCTGTATGATGTTTGTTGCAGTGTCCATGTAAGTCAAAGGCAGTGGGGAAGTGACGTGGTGATCTCTTTCAGGAGCTAGTAAATTCAGAATATGTAAATTAGAAATGCACTGTAACCTGAAGGAGAGAAGAGTTACTGTATGGAGTTTTGTCTTGTAGCAGTTTACTTTCTAGAACAATATTGCTAGGACTAGTATATGTATGACTTAATAATAGTTTGTTTGGTTTGTTTATAGCAGCACATTCTTTCTGAAGCTGTTGTTTTCTGGAATAGTCCAGGGCAACATTACTGTGAGATTTTTATACTGATTTTTAAATGTAGAAAGCTGAGAGGCATATTTAGGGGGGATTTCTATACTTGCTTGTGAAAAAAATTGTTGATGAGTGCAAATTATTCATGTGTGTTTATTTTCAGGAAGTAGTTTGCTCCATGAACAGGAACCCAAAGCTTCCATGTCCAGGAGAAGTTGATTTCGTTGTCATCAGCGGTTTGATTCGAGAGTTGTGCTGTTTGGCTTTTTCAATGCAGACACTCATTCCCCCTCTTGATATTGCCTTTGGTATTGATGGAGAATGCTTCAATAGGGACATGTGAGAAATCTTTATATTCAGTCAGACTTACCATTAAAGGTTTTGTAGTCTACTTGTTTCCTAATTAATATAGCAGTTCAAGATTGCTAAACATTAATTTGGGGCAACACCCCCTGGCCTGTAGTGAATTTGGTATGTCTTTAAGATTTAGAATAGTGTGTAAATACTAGCATGTACATAGGCGTTAAAATTTTTTTTTTAATGAACAGCAGAGCAATTTTCTGGATAAACTTCAGTCTCAAGAGCATATTTAATTTATCATTTTAGAAGAAAATGATCATCAGCTTTCCCTGCTTAGTCCCTATCTGCCTTTTTAAAAATGTTTGCATCTTTGTTCTTCCTTACTGGCCTGTTCTGTAAAAGTCATGTTTACTGAGATCTGGCAGTTGGTGTGATTACCAGGATCATCAACATGTTTGCTGCAACCTCCAGGCTGTGGCTGCCGTGCAACATATGAGTATTAGTATGCTCCCATCTCTTCTGGTTTAGAGCTGGGCAAAACCAAAACTGCCTCTTAAAAATGAGAATTTTATTAATAATTTTTCTTTTTTCTATAGGGTCAAGCTGCTTTTTTAGCAGACAGAGAGCTGTAGGGTGCTTCCATGTTGTCTAGAAAATTAATGGGATTGATAGATCATAAAAAATTGCTTTAAAAAGCAAAACACCTTACATCACTAAGGAGGTTTCTAGTAATAATTTAGAATAGAATGGAACCCAGGTTGAAGAGCTTGAGAAGTCAAGGAGAGAAGTAGAGAAGATGAAAGTAGACTCTCAACAGGAGCGTACAAAATAATTCAGGACTCCTCCATGATCCTATCCAAATACAGGACAGTTAGCTTTTGACACTCAAAGCTATTGGCTAAATTAAGAAGCACCAGTGCTGTGGTGTAGTCTTGAGATGCTTTCTCCACCTATTTGGTGTGTATGGCCTTAAGAAACCACATGTAATATTTTCTTGGGTGCCGCTGTGGGAGACGTGTATATCTGTCTGTCTAGCTAGATAAATGTGGCATATGTGTATGTTTACATGTATAGCATGTATGCGTGGTACACAGAGATGGGGCAAATTAAAATAGTAGAAATTAAAATATCTCTGTTTATTACATGTGATAGCATTCTACAAAGAGCCAGCCAAACATCGTTGTACCCTATGCCTTGCTTTGTGCCTCTGGTTATGACATTGTTTTATGTAATTTGCTATTGTAATACATTACTAAAGTATAAATGCATTGCTTTTAATACAATTTCTGTTATTTGGTATTTGTTCTGAGTTTGAATCCATAAAGCCAGATGTGTTATTTGTCCTTGTAGGGGGCTTGTTCTAGCGAGATATTCCAGGAAGAGGGGATGACTGTGTCTGCCAAATTGCTGCTCAGAAGGTTTAATCTGTCAGTGGACACAGGGGCCCTGGCTTGTGTGGGGCTTATGCAAAAATTATGGTCTGGTGGCCTTCTGAAGTGTGAGATGGCTTTATTAGAATGTCTGTCAGTATAAGTAAACAGTATGTTCTGCTAAGTGTGTTTTCCAAGTCCATTTCTTTTACAGGATCACATAAAGAATACATACTTTAGTTATGTGGAAAGATAGTAGAGCTGTAGCTACTTTTTATCAACATTGATGATTTGGAACATATTTGTCTTTTGGCACTTACATGCCAACATTTCTTGTACTGTTTGTTTCAACAGGTACTATCGTAGCTTTGACTCAGATTTCACAGCTCCCTTTGTAGCCTATCATGTCTGGCCTGCTCTGATAGAAGATGGTACTGTAATTGTGAAGGGAGAGGTAGTCACTAAAAAAATGGTTATGGTACGTATTTTGTTAAAGAAATATGTTAAGGGAAGTCAGTATTCAACACTGTTTTTAAAATTAAAAAAGATAAGTTTTTAACTGTTCCTTAAATGGGTGGAGTAGTATATCAAATATCAATTAGGTTTTAGTGCCTCATCCTGTATATAGGATGAACAGTTCCATTTCCCTTAATGTATTGATTATGCTGATGTATGGTTGTTGTCAGAGCCTGTTCTAAAGGGAAAGCTTGCTGTGTTTCCTCTCTGTCCTCAAACCTTGTCTTCAGCATGGCAAGTCTGTCATGGCTTGCAGAGTCTGTCTTTATTAAACCTTCTCTCTCACAAGAGGTTTGTCAAACTTTTCTCTTGTAGTGTCCTCGCAGATGCAGAATTAGAAGCAGAAGCTGCAGCTGTGGCCGTCCTCTGCTGTGTGGTCCAGTAAGTCTCAGTTGAATGTTTGTAGTGTTAACAGCATCAAGTATTTTAACTAGGAATGTAGGGAACCTGTTAAAAGTGCTGATGTGCCACATGTACGTTTTAGCACTGGGAATAAGTGCCTTTGCTTGATGGTCTCGAATGAAGTGAAGCTGAACTGACAGATTGCCTGGTGTAATGATCAGTAGAGGTACTGTATGAGAAGTAGATCATAGTTAAATTCTCAGAAGTATCAACTGTGTATCTTGGAATGCTTTGCCCCTACTCCCATTGCTTTAGTGCCCTTCTGAATAAATAATTTCATCAACTGGAAGCGTTTCAGTATTTTGGAGTACATATACAACCACATAGTTCTGCCTCCTTGAATTAGTAACCTAAATTTACTCCTAATTTACGAAATGCATCAAAGGGGCGAAAAATAAATGTAAGGTGAGCAGGAAGGGAAGGTGGTACAAATAAGATGTGTGAAACTTTAGCAGAGTTCTGCATATTGTATGGTTACAAAGTGTTTTAAATTATTTCTGTTAAAAATGTGTGCCTTTTTCTAATTGTTAGCCCATCTTATTAAATGGACGTAAGTGCCCTCAACTTAAAATGTGAATATTGAAAATGTGAGAGGCTTGGGTAGTGCTTCCTTTTTTGTGTGTGTGCAGGCTGTGAAAAAAAGTTAGAAAGTTTTTGATCTTGACTTAGTAACAGTAGAGCTGCACTGATAGATGTGCAGATTTTCTGAATGTGATGGGTCCCCAGGTGGCTTTTTCGGTTGCAGTTCTTTAGCACACCTGATTTTCCTTTCCTCTTTGTCTTGCAGGTGGCTCGAAGCCGCAGTCTTTCAACAGTGAGGGTCAAAAGTAAGTGGGCATATTGGTTCCTAGTGACTCATGGTTTTCACATTAAGCCCTTGAACAATTGAACAAAAGTACAAAATAACATGTTGAACGTCTCTGATTCTAAAATACTTGCTGAAGTCTTAAATTGGGTAGCCCTTTTTTTAATGTGTGGAAAAAGACTGAGATTTCTTACTTGGAGGAAAGCTTGTGTTTTCACTCTACTTGGACCATTGTCATGGTTTCTCTCTGCTGGTTGCCTTCACTGTGGCCAGTGCTGTAGTAAGTAAAACTTGCTTCCTTCCTTACACAAGAGATAGTTTGCTACTGCACATCTGCTGTCTGCCTGCCTTTCAAATTCCAAAGAGATGGCCAAGTGGTGACAGTGAAGTGAGGGATTTCAGGCAGTATGAAAGTGTGCCTATCTTGAAGCTAACCCAATTTAGAGATTTAAAAAATACAGTTGCACTGAAATGTACCTTTTTCTTCCATAGGGCGGTGCTAACTGAACATCTTCCTGCGGTGCGATACAACTGGATTCAACGACTTTGCTGGTGCCATTTCTCTTCATAAATACCTCAAATCTCTCAATGAATGGCAATTGTCACTCCAAATGGAATTTGTGTTCAGTGTGTTTTTTAGAATTATAGAAGGCTTATTTATAATTTTAGAAATGAAACTATTTTGGTTAAAAAAAAAAGTGCATGCAGTACAGGATCATTTGGCAAAATTTGCAAAGCTCTCAGGAACCCATGATGTAGTCTTGCAGGTGGAGATATAATTATTGCATCTAGAATGTTTGCTTCCCCCAGATTCCAAATGATGCAGTTTAGCTTGATAGGATGTTTAATACAACCTAAATGGTGAATGTTGCAGAGTGTTGAGGTTAGCTGTTACTTGAAAACAATGTAATTCATTGGTTCTTATTTACAATTTTAGAAAATAGCGATAATCATAGGATGTGGCAGTCTCCCACAGCAGCCTTTTAATATATCCTTGTGATAAACTGAATTTTCTAACTACAATGCAGAAGTTGCACAGAGCAGTCATAAACTGCCAATACTCCAGCAATCCCCAGGGCTTTATTGACATTTATGGAAGAATGCTCACATGTCCTTTAGCAAGGCAGTAATAGTCCTTGTTTAAATACATTCTAACTTAGCAATTATTATAATAAAAATTTGTAGTTTGATACTAGAAGTATTTTGAAAGTGTGCCACTGAGTATTTGTAGGCTTGAAATATTTGATTGAGGCCTGTTCAGTGTCACACTTAACGAGCTTTCATACTGTATTGATAGATCAGTAATTGTTGTGAATACAGTGAAAAAATCCTGTCCAGTTATCTCTTACTGTGGGCATTTATTGCACTTTAAGTGTAAAAATTGGAGAGACCTGAAGAGATTTAACAGTGATAAGATGTGGGATGACATGCCATCCCACTCATACCAGTTGGCTCTCTGAGCCAGAAAGAGATGACCAGAGCCTGGAGAGGGTGTGTAGGTCAGTGGAGAACACCTGAAGGAATAGCACCAAGGAGCTCCAGCCACTGCAGGCAGAGAGCTTCACCAGGGGCCCAGCTTAAATCCTCCATTCTAGAAAAAGCGGGTAGGATGGGAAGTAAACAGGAGAAACTAGAGACATGTGCAAGCCTGCAGGGCTATGGACCATATTGGCATCCTGAGAGATGGTGGGATGGTTCCTGTGTCTGGAGGGCTGGAATGGAAGGGCAAAGACACTTTATGAGGGAGAGGCATGCGAGATGAATGGTATTGCCCTCTCTGTCAACCAGCTGGAGTGCATGGAGCTTGGCCTGGGCGTGGATGAGGAGCTGACTGGGTAAGGATTAAAGGGAAGGCAGGAACAGGTGTCATTATTAGTGGGGAACTGCTACAGGCCACCTGGCCAGAAAGACTGAGTCAATGAGGCCCACTACAGATAGGTAGGAGCAGCCTCATGTTTGCAAGCCCTGGTCCTCATGAGGGACTTCAACCACCCTTATACCTGTTGAAGGGACAACACAGCAGGGCTCAGACAGTTCAGGAGGTTCCAGAAGTGCACTGATGGTAACTTCCTTCTCTAAGTGCTGGAGGAACCAGTGAAGGGAGGTGAATGCTGGACCTCATTCTCACCAACGAGGAGCAGCTGGTGGGAAATGTGAAGCTCAAGGGCGGCCTGAACTGCAGTGACCATGAAGTGGTGTAGTTTGAGATCCTTGAGTCAATGAGAAGAGTGAGAAGCAAGCTTGCTACCCTGCGCTTCAGGAAAGCAGACGTTGGTCTCTTCAAGGATCTCCTTGATAGAGTGCTGTGGCATAGAGCCCTGGAGTGTAGAGGAGCCCAAGGGAGCTACATGATATTCAAGGATTGTCTCTCCAGGGTGAAAAGCAATGTATTTCTACAAAGATGGAATCAGGGAAGAACACCAGGATACCTGCATGGATGAACAAGGAGCTCCTGGACAAGCTTAAACAGGTAGCTTACAGAGGGTGGATACAGGGAAGGTAGCCTGGGATAAACACAGGGAAATTGTCCCAAAAGCCAAGGATCTGTTTAGGAAAGAAAAGCACCAGCAAAAGTGAATTTGCCAAGGGCATCATAGCTAACAAAAAAGTGCCTTCAGGAGCATCAGCAATAAAAGAAAGACTAGGGAAAAATGTAAGTCCTCTGAGGAAGAATACAGGAGACCTAGTTATCCAGGTCATGGAGAAGACTGAGGTATTCGATGACTTTTTGCCTCAGTCTCCACCAGCAAATGCTCCAGCCACATTGCCAAAGTTGTAGAAGGTGAAATCAAGGATTTGGAGAATGAAGAACTATGGCCTTAGAAGCCCACTGTGATCCCCATACTTGGCTTAGCTGGGAGGACCTGGCTAATAAAGAGGAACGGGAATGGTGGAATAGCCCAGAAAATAAAAACTTTAATAATGAAAATAACAACGGTGGTGCAGGGTATAGAGGCTAGATTCCAAAGACGCCTTGGGTGGGGCAGATGCAGCCACTTATAGGGGCACAGGTCCAATCAGGAAGGTGAACTCAGAACATGACCTTATAGGAAAAAAGTCCTGAACCAACAGAGACGGAAAACTGGAAACTTGACCAAATACAGGAAGGTTCTATTACATACTACTCCCAGAGCCCATGGTTCCCACTGTGACCTGACTAGGTGTCTCCCCTCAGTATACTGTCTGCCGTGATCTGAGGTCAGAACCCTCTGTAAAAGCATCTGAGGTAAAGATCTTAGCAGGATGAGGTTCCACAAAGAACTGTCTGCTGTAGGAGGAGAATGAGTTTGAGAACATCTCAGGAACCTGAAGGTGCACAAGTCCCTGACATCTGGTGAGTAACATCCACAGGAGCTGGCTAAGGAAATTACTAAGCCGCTATCCATCATGTTTGAGAAGTCATGGCAGTCCCATAAACTTCACATAGACTGGAAAAGGGCAAGCATAACCCCCATTATTAAAAAGGAAATAAAGAAGACCCACTGCTTGTGGAAAAAACAGATGCATCCTCATTGTTTACACTCTGCAGGACAGACAGCATTTTAAATGTAAAAAGGTGTCTGGTGCTCTCTAGCTTGTGAGATGTTTTTGTTTGACTCTGCAGAAACAGGGAAAAAGCCATTAAAAGGAGAGGAGGCACAAAATCAGATAAAAGAGTCTGAAAATGTTGCCAGGAGAAGCAGGGTTAAGATGTGACTGGCCATTGCGCGTGCGTGTGTGTGTGTGTGTGTGCGGTAGAGCTGAGGACTCGCAGCATGGACTTGGTTGGCAAGTCTGGTCTTGCTGGACAATGCGGAGTAGTACTACTTGCACTTGGGCTGGGTGCTCTCCCTCCTGCCCATGGGACCCTCCTGGCAGGATGCAGGACTTGTGCTCCCTTGGCACATACCCAGACAGGGGCTGTGGTTTGTAGAACACCTTGGAATACAGCAAAAACCTTATGAAACCTTACCAGAGTGACTAGAAAGGGCTGCTGGGCATTGTAGATGAAATTTTATGTATTAACCTGAGGGAACCAACCTAGGGGAAAAAAAAAATTACATCTCATTTTCTTGAGGAATTGTTTGTCTAAAAAAGGCTCCTTTGCCCAGCATAAGACACAAAGCTGAATATTTCCCACGAGATGGCACTATTGCCTTAAGAACAGAAAAATCAGGTTTTAATTTCAACTGCAGTTTTAAAAGCTATCGCCATCATGAGGTTTGCCAGTAAATGCATAATAGTCACAGATTGAAGTAGCATCAAAAGATGTCAAATAGAGAATTAGCTTGCTGATTGAACTATTGAAGTTTGCTGCCTGATAAAAATATGAAAATCCTAACGTATGTGTTGTAAGATGAACATCACTATTAATGCATTATTGGAGAGCTGTTTGAGTTTAGGTTTTTTTCCTGTTGAGGGGTCAATTTTTCAAAATTACATTAATGAGTCTTTGCAAAGTGAATGGTATTTATCTGGTTGTATTCTGACCAATCTTCTCAAAGAACATATATAAAAACAAATCCCAAACTGAAATTCAGGTTGAAAATTAACTTCTCTTAACATTTGTTTTTTTAAAATTGCTTCTAGTTCTTATCAAGTTCAAGAAAATGGCAGCTTGAAAAATTTTTATCTTGTGTGTGATTTTTCTGTTGCAATGGCTGACTGGCAAGTTGCTTCACTATTCCCTTTGTCTATGACTGAAATAGATGTTTTTGGACATCTTTGCAGACTTTTTAATGAAGTGCAAAGTCTTCGAATCAGGAAGGTACTGCCTGCTTTTGGCTGGACCTCTGTTCATTTTCTAATCAAAGACAGAGTCAATTGCACCTGCTGAACTCTCATGATACAGCTGGAGGGAACGCTGCTGTCACAGCAACTGGTTTGGGTAATTATGTTCTTCAACTTATTAATTACTGTTTTAAAAGAAAGTTTGTTTAGCACCATGCTCTATCTTTAATTGCAGTGTTGGTCCAGAATGTCATTTCTCTAATGCTTGGAAGTTTTCTTCTGTATCCAGCCCAAATTTATTCCTTTCCTGTAGCCAAAGAGGCTATACCTCTTTGTTCTTCTGCCAGTGTGAAGTCCTCATTCCCTGCCTTTGGTATTTGCCCTACTGTTGAGAGCAATCATGTTTTCTCCTCTGAACTAAAACCACCACATCTTTCCATCTCCTCTGAAGAGAGGTTTTTCATTGCCTTGATTGTCCTTTTTGAGTGGCTCTGGGTATATTTCTGTTTAGTTCATCTTTCTTGAGTACAGATGACTAGAAATGGTGCCCAGTATTCAGGATAAGGCCTGACAACATCTTTGGATGATGCACTTATCATTTTCATTGTACCATTGTAGTGTGTCTGTGGGGAGTGGCTCATTATCTGTGATCAGTTAATAAGCTTTATTAACCTCAGTTGTTTCAAATTGATGAGTCTTTTTCCCCCTGGGAATTAATTAATCCACACATTTTTTGGTGGACTCTTGATGTTTAAATGCATTTCATATGAATGGCATGGGTCTTTTAGAAATGCTGAACTTTGGGCACCCATTTGCACACATACCATGACAATGTGAATGCCATAGTGCATCATGGTGTGTTCCTCTATTGCTAAAACTTACTGCAGGGTGATTCTTTCCATTAAGCAGCCTGAACAGATTTTAGTAACCAGCCTTACAAAGTTTCAAAGTAGCTACCTGGAGCTTGATGATGCAAAGGAAAATATCTTAACTCTATTTATGCCCACTTGGCCATGAGAAGAAATAAATGTGAAGAGTATCACTATAAACTTGTTGAAATATTGGAGATCATTCAATTGACAGGTCTCTGTCAATATTAACAGAATGAAATACTAGAAATTCCTCATGAAAAGAATAGAAGTTATATACCTGATGGTTTGTAGCAAGAGCTTTAAATAACATTGAAATATTTTATAAGTCATCTAACCTTGCCTTTTGATTTATTGATGACATGGCTCTCATTTCTTGAGACATGATTTTTTTCTTAGTTGTATTTGCCTACCCCTTAGATTTGATGAGGGCCTTCATAGGCATTTCCACAATATATGTATAACACTTGTCAGAGAAAAAATGCCCTTCTAAAAATATTTTCTGGTTTTGTGCTGTTTATCTGTAAGTCCTGGGTCATCCAGAGCTTTGAAGTCTGTTCCCTTAGTTCCCTTGCTATCCGTTGGTTAGCACTTTCCCCAGGCTATTTTGTGCCATTGCTTCTTGTCTGAATCATGCAACCAGTAACAGGCAAGCAGCCACATGTACAGGATTGCTTCTGTCAGTGAAATACCCTGTTCATGTATCTAAATCTGTGTGCATGGTTCTTCCTTCACAGTTCATCTACTGTGCAGCTTTCAGACTAAAATCTTTGGGTCGGGAACAGTTTCTTACCTTTTGTGCAGCAGGGCTGGATTTCACAGGTGACGTGTCTGCAAAGCAGATGCAGCCTTACCATTATCAGTGCTTGGTGCAACATGCTTCCCTAGTCCCATGAGTCAGCTGTGGACCCATCCACACTCCTGTTGCACAGCATGAATCACTCTCTGTGCCCAAGTGTTGTGCAGTTAGAACAGCTCCATCATCTCCTGTAAATAAAAACAACCCAGGCATCTGGATGAGTGTTTACATGCACAAATTCCTATGCATAATAAAGACAGGGAGGAAGGATTAGAGGGAATATGATCAAAAGATACATTGCCTCTTACATTAAGAGCCTTCCTTAGTCACCCCTAAAATATGTGGGCCTTTAAATGTTCTTGAAGGTAATTGTACACTTTTCCCTTATTTTTGAATAGGGTTAAAAGTAGCTTCCTCCTTATCTCCCTAAAGCATGAGTGCACAAAGGGAGCAAAACTGCTTGGGAGATTCGGCTGGGCCAAGGACAGGAGATTTTTCATAAGGTCAGCTCTTCCCCCCTAGCTGCTGTCTAGGAGACTTCTCAGAATTTAAATAGATGGGCTGTTCTTATAGGGTGGTTTTTGTTGCTGTTGTTGTTTTGGGTTTGGCTTTTTTAAAATTTAATTTTATTTTTTTAACTTGGCCTTGAAATAATATCAGATAAATGAATACTTCAACAAATGGTGAAAATTGCCTCAGAGAAATTGCTTTTGGCAACTGTTCCTCCTAATTAAAATGAAAGTCTGAAAAGCCTCAGTCTTTGGGAACAATTAATCAAATGCCGACACTAGATAAGATGCAGATAATGTTTTGTGCCTATTAATTGCTTTCTACAATTAGCATGTGTGTGTTCAGCCAAATGCAGCCTGACCCTGATGTGGTGGGAAGGAGAGCTTTGGAGTGAGTGGAGGGCAGCAGCTGTCAACTTGCCCTGCTGAGCCAACCAGTGCCTTCCCACCTTCCTGCTAACAACAATAAGAACAACTAGTAGGAAGTTAGAGTACTGAGAGGCTCCCGAACTGTCCCCAGGACACTGCAGTGGGCAGCAAGGGACCTTGTTCTGGTAGCTTAGATGCAGCAGCTACACCACCTCTGTAAGCATTTGAGTGGATGGCCAGAAAGAAAAAAGAAAGAGGAATTCTCTTCTGCTGAGATCTAATGTACTAATTTCCGTGCTGGGGACTTAAATGCTGATCTAGAGTGGTCAAAGACAGGTGTACAGGACCTCTAAGTTGTGTTTAGATTTACTTATTTCTCAAACTGTTGCATAATTAGCAGTCATCAAAATCCTAAGGACATCTGTCCTATGTGCCCTCTAGAGTGGCAGCCTCAAGGCCAGGACACTTGTACAGGACAGGGCTCATTTGACCCCTGAAGAGGTTAGGACTAGCAGCTGGTGGTCTTGGAGGAGGCTCTGCATTCTCAGAGACCTCAGAGGTTGTTCCTGTCCTCTGCCCCAGCTTGGGAGGTCAAAAACACATCGAGAAAGTACCAAGCAAGAGCTGCAGACAAAACCAGTGTACAGTGGTCAGGTGGATCTCCTGGAAAAAAACATGCAACCAGAGGCTTTGGGAGGCAATGCTGGATTTATGGCAGCCCAGCAGTAGGAGATGTAACCCCAAAACCTGAGGGATGGTGCTGGGCAGGAAAATGTGCAGGCAGGCGCCTGGAGGAAGGCTCTGGAGGACAGCCATGGGTCTGCACATGGGGAAGGGACGTGCTGGAGCTTGTGGGACCCAGATGAGAGCAAAGAAATGAAGTTTTGAGCCTATTATCTTCATATGGAGAATGTGTGAGTCAGGGGTGTGGGAGAGCTGAGGATCCACATGTGCATGCACGAAAGGGAGAGGGGCAGGGAGCAGCCAGCCTGCTTGGCTCAGAAGCAGCACAGACAGACACTCAAGCAATGCCTCCAAAGTAAACCCAACTGTAAGGAGAGTTTCAGACAGCACAGAGTGAGAGTTGAAGATGATAGAGCAATGTCATCATCTCAGCTGGCACTGCAGCCCTCACCCCTGGTAGCTAAAGCATGAATATAGAAACCAGTGAGCACTTAAGAAAATAAAAGTACGCTACGAGATAAAGGGGCTGGTTGACATGTCTATTCTAAGCAATGTTACTGTGTGTAGGGGCGCTAAGTGTAGGACAGGTACCACATTCTGGGAACAGCAGCCCCATGGCAGCCTGAGCTAGATGTGGAGGAGCTCAGGTGCCATGGGAAATTTTGCCTTGTCATCTGGGTTATGGCCCAGGCAAATTTGCTTAACCAAGGCTCAGAGATGTGTAGAAAAACTGTGATTGAGCAAGCCATGTACAGGAAAGTGTTCTCAGAACTCGCTTTAGCCACTGCCACAACCTAGTGGTTTCAGAAATATCTGCAAAGTAGTTGTGCTGCTCCTTTACTGATGGGCTTAAATTCATGGGAGGGATTTATGCTACAGCTCAGGGTGCCTGCATAAGCCTGTTTTTCCTTTGTTTTGTGTGCAGGAATGAGGGTCTGGGCCCATGGCTGCTCTCTGACTAGGCTTATTCCCAGAATAACTCCTCTCCCAGCCTCCTCTGCCCCACAAGAAAAA
>VYZP01014309.1:39326-49746 GCA_013400635.1 Hypocryptadius cinnamomeus | reverse complement strand
GCCATGGCAGGGGTGGAATTGGATGATTTTTCGATTCCTTCAAACCCAAACCATTCTGAGATTCTCTGATTTAGGTTTGTAGATGATCCTGAACAGCAGGGAGCCAGAGGATGAGCAGCAGCTGGATCTAGGCAGCCCTGTGAGAGCACTGGGGAAAGGATAACCCCACCTGGCCTCTTTTTGTTTAAAAAGGAAGGAGCCATCCAGCCCAGTCTGTCATGGCACTTCTCCTCACCACCACAGCAGGACCTGAGCAGAGTTTGCTCCCAGGGTGGGTCTGATGTCCACGAGGGTTCACTCTTGCCCTGCTGCATCTCTCAGAGTTATTTGCTTTAGAGTTACTTCTACTTCATGCTTACTGTGCTCTGCTATCAATTAATGAATAATTTCATGAATTTCAATCAGCTCATGCTGTGTGCTGGCCCATTTTCTGGGAAGCTTTCTCCGAAGCAGCAGAGCCTTCCTGAGGTTGCACTTCACTGAAACAGAGGCTGCTGGCTGCTGGTCACTGACCTAAAGCTCATTTTCTGAATGCAATGGAAGATCTCATACAACACATTACAAATAATAATGTGGAGGATCAGGACAACAACAACCACTTCCTATCCATACCCTGATCTGCTGGAGCTGCTGCAGCCCCTGCTTGGTTTTGACTTCAAAGTTGTTTCCTCTTTAGATTAATTCAGTGCTTTACTAGTCCTGCCAGTCCTAGTCCGAGGAAAAAAGGCTTCATAATTCATTATACTCTACAGATTGAAGGGGAAAAAACCCATCTCCAGTGGCTCACTGCACAGCACAACATCACAGGAGTGAGTTCCTGAGGTGGTCCCCCCATCAGGAAGGATGTGCTAACATCAGCATTTCTTTTACATAGTTTTAAATCTCTTTGTACTGTCAGCTTGGCATCCAGTTAACCATGAATATCTGACAGTCACATGCTTCAAAGCCTGCCTGTTGATTTATCATCTGCCTTGGGTGCCTTTTGACAGGGATCACTATAAAAGGATTATAATACTGGGAAAAGCTTCACATAGTTTGTTGGTTTAGTTGGGGAAACAGATGCAGCACAGATCTTTTCATCTCTTCCAGCTCTGCAGCCAGACAAAAAGGGAGCTAGCAACACATGGACGAATCAGAAGGTGAACTGAGTGTGTATCAGCTGGTTTCAGGGGTGAATCCTTCCATGGTGTTTTGAATACTGATCTTCAGTCAATGAAAGAAGGATTTCTGCTCTGACAAGCATGTTTCAGTCAGTCCTGCACCCTGTGTGATATGATGTGAATGATGAGCACACATCTGTGGAACAGGACTCTGATCTCAGCACTGAGGTGAAGGATGGCAGCTCCTCAGACACTGATGCTGTGGAAGTGTGTGATAAACTGAAGGCTTGCTATTAGCCAGCCAAAAAATATTCAAGTCCAAGTGCATTAGAACAAAGTGCTGACATTAATGTGGTAGGAGTGCTCCCAAATGTGTCTGCATGCATCACACACTGGGCTAACAAAAACAGAACAAAGAATCGGGGGCAAAGCCACAGCTTTCTGGTTCTTAAGGTTATTTCTCCCCCTGCCCTTAGTTTTCAATTTTGATTCTAAATTCACTTCTTTTACAGGAAAACACCCACCCCCATAAATGGATACCCACAAAATAATTCAGATACACTATTACTTCAAGTAACAAACCAGATCCATCCTGTCAACTTTTTGGACACTCAGCACATTTCCCTGCCCACCAATATAGCCTGCAAATTCCTCCTTGTTTCTTCATGGGTTAATCCCACCCATATGCCTTAACTCCTTCCCTTCTCCCACAGACATTTGGGAAAAAAACCTGTAAACTGCACTTGCCATTTCTTTATCTGTATCATCAATATTTATTGCTGTCTTAATCAAGATATGCTAACCAATGGATATCATAACATGACATATCTGCAGCCCATTTCATCAGCAGGGGCAAAATTGTTTGCTTTCATCGATTTATTTTTCTATTTATTGACCTTTTAATTCAATTTTGATAGCTTAATTTTTCTTTCCAACAACCCTCAGAGTCGGAGCAGTTCTATATGGGGCAATAAATGGAGCTGCAATTCATCATTCATTTCCTTCTCAGTATAAAACCACAAGCACAGCTAAATAATATTTCCAGTTTATAGAGTGTCATTTGGAGTAGTTAAAAAGAAAAATAGATCCTTCCCCATTAAGGGAGCCATGACTCACTGTGGATTGGGAAGGAGGAGTGAGGCTGTGGAAGTTTCCTGGAGCTGTGCTGAAGGCACAGCAGGGATGAGCCTGGCCCATTGGAAATGAGAATTCACTTCCTGATGGAAGGAATTCTGATTTATCACTGAGACCTTTATGGCATATTAAATGAGCTCATTATGAAGCTTGTCTAGGAGATTGAACAATCCTGCAAGTTGCTCAGTCCTCAGAGCTCCTTCTGTGGGAACCTGGAGAAGAGAGTTCCTTGGAGGTGGCGCTGCCCCAAAATCTGCAAAATCCCAGGCAGGGGATCCCCCTCACTGCTCTTGGATTTTGGAAGGAGCACTGTGGGCCAGGGAATGAGGAACTGTTCCCTGAGTGGGATGCTGGTTCCTAAAACCCATTTTTCTGGCAGCTCAGCCCTGATACTGGGAACAAGGATCACACTCGCCCATCCCTGACAGGAACTACATTTGCAATTAAACAGAAGCCTGCACCTCTGCTCTCAGTTTGACCTTTTCTCAGTTAATATCATCACAATGAAGACCTTCCAGCACCTCTGACTGATGCTTCTGGCTTCCTCTTCCAGTGGCTGCTCATTTTTCCCTCAGCTCAATAATTTGCTTCATTACTCATCATTTTTTAAACGTCTCACACACCTTTGATTTTCCTCCCTCGTTCTTTGCCAAACCTTTTGTTCAGGTTGTGAATTGATCAGTGCAATTACTGGGCAGCATTTATCTTCTGTGGACATTTTGCATTAGTTTCTGATTCAAAGAGTTTGAATGGCCAAAAGCTGAGCTCAGTGTTTTTCTGTTGTCACCCTTTATGACACACACCAGGGATTTCAGGTTTGTACCCAGTTGGGTCTATGGGTAACAAATCCTGAGGAAGCAAAACCTGTGCTATGAAGTCTCCTTCAATCTCCCAAATAATTTAAAATTGTAACTTTTTTACACATGGAACAAAAGGGATCAAATTTGAAGCCCTTACCCTCAGAGACACAGGAATAGATAAGGTTTTACATCTTCAATCTGCAATTTTTCCATCAGTAGATGAACTTCCTGCTCCTCAGGGAGGCCTTGGATTTCCCTTCCTTCTTCTTGACCTCTAAAGAAGCACTGCAAGGACTTTTGCTCATTTTTTCTGATTACCCAGGGAGAGAGAAGTAATTTATTGGAGTCCACCCCTTCCTGACCTCCTTCACTATGGAAAAAATTCTCAGGATAACTTTTCTTCCTCCTGTTATTTTTTGGCTTTTTTTAACCCCCTATTTCTCACTAAAAGGTCCTGGAGAAAAAAGACAAAAAGTCTTTGGGAATATTTCCAGTACTCAGGCAGGGGAAACTAAGAATCACGACTTTCTGTGCCTGGAAGATGGCAGGAAGGCAGGTGTTTTCTCAACAAATTGTTTGATTCAGCACTAGCCAGCAACCAACTAAATGAATTAACATCTGATTTCACCTACTTGACAAGAAATATAATGAAAGAGCACTACAATGGTTACTAGGCAATATATTGGCATCAGTGGTGATTGAACTTTATTGGAATATATCCAGGAACACCTTTTGGGAGAAAACCTGTGTTATGCAGTTAACAGGGAAGGTTATGAATGGAAAAGGAAAACAGTTTTTCTCTGGGAAATGTTTTACTCTGCGTTTACTATGATAAAATGAAATCACGGACTGCAAGTCCACAATTTAGGGTAAAACTTCAGCAGCCTTTTATCACCCCCTGCATACACAAATGGGGCCACCACAATATACTGAGAAGCCCTCTTCAAACTGAAAAATAGTTTGTCTTCACCAAGCCATTTTTACATTGCTGAATATTCCTCTAACATATAGAAAATGGTTATAAATAATTTTCACCTCTCGATTCTCTCTTGGTGTTTTTCAAGAATGTGTGTGCAGCTATTGATGCAGGTAGAAGCCACTGTGACAGAGTTTTTATATTGTCCAGGGAGAACTGGTTTAAAAATCATAAATATTTCAATTTTATGCTGTGTTCCTGTGATGGAATCAAAGTTTCCCACTGGAACTCCTAGGCCACCTAACCCAGGGTTTCATGTGGAGGTTGGACTCTTCATGTCTCAGTTTGAATCAGGACAGTGAAGCCAGTCTCCTGATGGTCCCCACTCACAACATTATTGTTCTCACAGTGGATGGAGCTGCCTGAGAACATTCAAATTTGATGCCTTTCAGATGTCACTAAATGCCTTAATGCCACCACAGTGCCCAACCAGTGCCCATGAACCATCAATGAGCACCCAGGCACTGGGAAATGCCCAAATGGACCCCAGAACCACCAAATCCCAGAGCCATCAAGGCTGGCAGAGACCTTCAGATCACCCAGTCCCATCATCAACCACCACCACCATCATCACCCCTAAACCATGTCCCCTGGTGCCACATCCAGATGCCTCTTGGAGCCAATATCCTGCCCTGAAATGTGTCCAGGGTGCTCAGCACAACCTCTCCTGGCTGTCAGAGCAGACACCACGTGCCACATGCATGGAAGCCCAGCTTATGTTCACTGTCCTGATTCAATCTGAGACATGAAAGGTGCAGCCTCCACGTGAAACCCTGGGTTAGGTGGCCTAGGAGTTCGAGTGGCCAGGGAAACTTTGAATCCATCACAGGAACACAGCATAAAATTGAAATATTTATGATTTTTAAACCAGTTCTCCCTGGACAATATAAAAACTCTGTCACAGTGGCTTCTACCTGCATCAATAGCTGCACACACATTCTTGAAAAACACCAAGAGAGAATCGAGAGGTGAAAATTATTTATAACCATTTTCTATATGTTAGAGGAATATTCAGCAATGTAAAAATGGCTTGGTGAAGACAAACTATTTTTCAGTTTGAACAGGGCTTCTCAGTATATTATGGTGGCCCCATTTGTGTATGCAGGAGCTGGTAAAAGCCCCATAATCCTGTTCACAAGTATTCCAAACTCTGTCTGAAAGTGTTGCTTGGGGTTATAAATCCACACTGATGCCTCCACTGTTTTGTGCAGACTTTTCAGCTTTGCTTTAACAGTATTTTGTTTGACAAGTAATTCATGTCAACCATCATAACTACCAGGCACAAATGCATCAGTGTCATTGCTGTTATTTTGTACTGGTATTATGTGATCATTGTTTTAATTGTTGATTGAGTGCTTCCTAAATTTCATTGTGTGCCAAAAGAAGTTGACACACTCTGCTATGATTTATGTGCAGTGTCATCCCCAAGACAGATTTCTGCATTGTGCATGTTGGAGCAGCTCTTCAGAAATAAATGAGTTATCACTGTGCTGAGGAGTGAACTCAGTACCACATCACCGCCACTTTCTCAAGGGAATATTGGCAAAAGCCATCCTAGAGGTGCTAAATGGATTTTATGAAAATATGGCATAAATTAAGATTCACATTGCTCTTGTGCTGGAAGCTAAGAGAAAGCAGCACCAGCCTTCAGAATGAGGCCACTGAGAATGGAACCAGTGGAGAAGCAAACACTGAGCTCTTCTTTTTACATTTTATCCACATGAAAAAGGGGCAAAGCTCTGGGGGCACTGAGTGTTGGGTGTTTGCTTTCCCTCCCAGCTCTTACTGCTGAGATACCAAAGGTTTCAAGGTCAATGTAAAGTTCCTGATTGAAGCAACTTCTAGGATATTGGAAAATACAGCCAATAAATAATTGAGAGAAAATGCACACTTATTTACTCTCTTTACACTGGATTTTGTGTGCAAAGGAACCTCAAACCTCACCTTCACAGTGCCTCCATCTTAGATCCACATCTCCTTCAAGTCTGAAGGAAAATGCAGTCAAGAATGCTGAGAGGACATTCCACTTACTCAATTACAGCTGTAATTGACTTCTAATTGTCTACCTCCCCAAAATCTATGTTTGGCTCTAGCACAATACACACTCTGTGAAGAAGAAAAAAAAAGGTGGAGATATTCAAGAAATCAGCATTACCTTTGGTACAGAACTGATGTGCAAATTGTCATCAGGGCCAGCAAACTTGGAAAACACTGGGGGAAGAGAGGAAAGTCCTGCAACAAGAATATAAAAGACTAGTTACTCAGTGTCCACCATGGCAGGAACCACAATATCTAATACTAATAATATTATTTCTTAATTAATAATATTAGTTATTAATATTGTGAGCAAAACTAAGGCTAATTTTTTGGGCTAACATGGCCAAATTTTTGTACTGAGGGAGTTTGCAGAGGTGATTTCTGTGAGGTGACACCAGGAGCTGCCCCCAATGTCAGACAGAGGCAGTTCCAGGTGGGTCCTGCCTGAGCTGTGACATTGGTGGCAACTCTGCCATAACCTATTTAAGGAAAGGTTAAAAAAACCAGCACAGCAGGACCTGGGAAAGAGGAGAGAGAAAGTGTGAAGGAAACAGTCCTGGAGACACTCAGGTCAGTGGAGAAGGGAAGTGACCAAGGTCAACCCAGAACACCAACAAATATGAAAAAAACCAGTTCAGATTGCACTCTGTGGAATCAATTTGTCCAGATCCACTTAATTTTCCTTTTACCTTTTATAACTGCTGCATTTTATAATACTACACACTCTCAAAATCTTTCCTCTGTACTTTTTTCTTCACCACTTATTTGTCAGAGAGGAAAAGATGTGTACCTGGATTACAGACTCTGCACAATAATTTTATGCCATTAAGTGTTTGATGAAATGTTTTGAGAATAATGTGGTTATAAATGCAAGTGGCGGGTAACGATTTGGTGGAGATTTACATTTGCTTTTGAAGAGTCTTTGTGCTTAAGGACAAGAATTTATAATGCTAACTTAGTCATTTATCAGTAAAATAATAGTTCACTAACTGCCTTCATTGTTTCCTTCTTCTCTTTCTTTCCGTTTTTTTTTAAATTTTTTTTTGTGTCTGTTGGCAGTGGTAGAATTTCTTTTGTTTTCACAGGCCAACTGCAAAATATTGCCTAAATTGCTGCTTGTATGAAAATCCAGTCCTCCCACATCTGGCCCCAGAAGACAACTGGAAGAACAAAGGCATTTAAAAAAACAAACCCAGGACTAAATCTAAATTCAATTGCAAAGACCTTGGGTGTTTCCACAATATTTGTGGAGGATCTTCCTCTAAAACATCAAAAATGTTCTGGAGAGGTCCAGGAAAAGCACAAGTCCTTCACTAAATATTGTGAAACCTCACAATTTTAAATTGCTTGACCTGTTGTCCAAAAGGCCCATGTTGAGAAGCAACTTGACAACCTGTGATTCACCAGCTTAGACTCACCTGGGCTTTGCTCTGTGTTCCACAATTCCTCTGGAATGTATCCCAGATTTTCACTGCCACTCCCCTGCCTGTTTTCCAAATCACCATCTTTCTTCTTCTCAGCTGAAACTTTTCTAGAGAACAAAAAGGTGCCATTAGAATTTCTTCATGGTGGGAGAACTCTTAGGTAGCAGACTAGAGAGAAAAAAGTAAATGTCTCACATCCCAAAAAATAGGTGTAAAACATATTCCAAGCAATTAGCGTGGAAGTATTGCCCATGGAATTCTGTTTGGAAAGTTTCCATCAGCTGCAATGTCAAAAACCATGAAAATAAGGCAACCTTCAAAAAGTGTGGACTCTGTGCCAGATCATAGGTTTTGCAGAAAATTAATTCTGATCTCTGATTCTAAATTGCAGGATATTTAGATGCCCAATAATGGAACACCAGCCAGGTCACTTGTGACAGCTCATCATTTTGGTGCCCAGCTGCAAAACCAAAGCATGTCCTCTCACATCCCTACAGTTAGGGATTCATCAGTACACTCTGAAGTTAATCTTTCACTCTGAAATTTACTTTACACGAGAGAGAAATTCCTTGGTTAAAGTTACACGTCTCCAAATTTGCATAACGGTGCCCTCACAGCTGCACAGGGAGAGAATGGTGCTTTTTCACCCAAAATTCTGATGCCAGAAGAGATGCTACTATTGATCTGTTCCTACCATGGACCTGTCTCTAGGTCCACCTCTGCCTAGGTTTGAGGTGTGGCAAACACAAATCCACCATGGAAAACCAGGAATATTTTGGTGGGAAGGGATGTTGGTGACATTTGTGGAAACTGCTGTGTGTCCTTGTACAAAAGTTGTAGTGAGGGGTCGGGCTCTGCTGCCAGGGAACAGGGACAGGAGCAGAGGGAACGGCCTCAGGCTGGGCCAGGGCAGGCTCAGCTTGGACAGCAGCAGGAATTTGCCCATGGAAAGGGTGCTCAGGCCTTGGCAGGGGCTGCCCAGGGAGCTTTGCAGTGCCCATCCCTGCAGGTGTCCCCTGGAGGTGGCACTGAGTGCTCAGGGCTGGGGACAAGGGCATTGGGCACAGTTGGGACTTGGTGGCCTTGCAGGTCTTTTCCAGTCTCAATGATTCCATGATTCTGTAATTCCACTTCTTTTATATTTAGTAGGAATCACTTTGCAGGCCCCCAGAGCTTCAGAGGGGTGTTACTAATGCACACAGAAACCTGGTGAGTCAGGTCTCAGCTATGGGGCGTTTTTAGGAGATAAACGGGTTGGACGCCACTAAGAGCCCTGCCATGGTTGCTAGAAGACAAAAGCAATTGTTTAGTGCTACCACCCCCACATGTTACATGACACTGTGCTGTCTCTTTTATCTGAGCCTTAGATCCCAATAAACTCAGTGGAGTAGCCAAATAAAAAGCAGCTACCAAAAAAAAAAAAAAAAAAAAAAAAATTAAAAAGAAAGGTGTGTGGGAGGCATAGGAAGATAGCCAGCCAAGTTAAAAATAAAGGTGTGAAATAAACCAGCGTATGTTTGGTCTCACTACTTCTCTGCTACCACAGCAATGCAGCTCCCAAATCTGGACAAGCATCACTCCTTTTACTGTAGGGAAGTTCCCCCAAGGAAAAAACACTGAGCCTACAAAATCTATGATTGTTAATAATTTCAGGGTCATTGTTTTTCAGACCTTGAAGTCAACACTGAATCTCCAAGTCCAAACTGAGCCTCAGAGCCTGAACTCATCCCAGTTTTTTTAAAGTATAAGCAAGGTTTGTGAACACAGTGAGACAATTCATCTTTAAAGTTAATGGAGAAATAGTAACTCTGTAGTACTGAGAGCTAAAAACATGCTTCTGCCATGGAGGTAGAATTGTTTCTGCCCAGACCAGATGCAAAAACATAGAGGGAAAGGAAAGTTATGCCCTGTTCTGGACCTGTTCAGGTTGTCTGAAAGAAGCACTGCAGATCCACAAAAGCAAGGCAGGGTCTTGGGAAGGACACAGACCCCACCACTGAGCAGGTCCTTCCCTGCACGTTCAACTGGTTTTGCCTTCGTAGGGTTGATCCTCGTGGAAGTTTTGGGGGTTCTGAGCCAAGTCAGAATCCGAGCAATCCCTGCTGATTTAGTCCTGCCCTATCTATATAGCTGCACTTGGCAAAATGATGAATTTAGCCCCACAAAGTAAGAAATCACATGGAAGTTTACAAGTATGGCATGGCATAATAAGCATCATTTCCTTGGGAGAAAACAGAGGGTATCTAATTTCCTTATTTTGTTTCCCATCAATAAAGTGTTTTACAAATGGAAATCTGTCAACAGACCTGCACAAACTTTCCCCACCAGAGGCTGCTAATGAAACTGGGAATTACTGACGTGCCAGGCAGCAGGGTGGAACGTTCTGCAAACTCATTAAGGGACGGGACTTAAAACCCCACAAGTGTAGGCAGAGAATTAATTCACAATGCTGCCTAAATATAAATAATAATATTAATAACCCCACTGCCATGGCTGTCAGAGGTGCTGATAAAAAGGATCTTAATGCTGAGAGCCACCAGTTATTGATTTCTAAAGTTTTCCATCTCAGTGCAATAATAGAACAACAGCTTTGTACTGAAACACATCTGAAAATCACTGGATGAGGTGCTGATACCTATCCATGGGGCAGATTTATTTTTTTTTTTTAGAATTTTTTAATTATTATATGTGATATAATTATACAATCATATAATATTATTATATATATTATAGAATAGCTCAGGTTGGAAGAAACCTTAAAAAACATCCTGCTCCATTTATTTAAAATTCCATGGGAGAGCTTTATTAATTTTTTTTGCATTTTTAAATTATTTTATATTATAGAATTATATAATATTATTATATCTTATATTAATTTTTTAATTATAGAATAACTTGGGTTGGAAGAAACCTTAAAGACCATCTCACTCCAAGCCCCTGCCATGGGCA